>JAQIVE010001321.1:0-25880 GCA_034698285.1 Sminthurinus bimaculatus
ATCTCTCCTAGAATTGGAACAGAATCATAATATGTATGTGAAGCTTTGCTAACCAAATAAAATTGTGTATCAATTAATAATATTATTTTAATGTTTCATAAAAAACTGTAGTAAATTGTATTATTTAATATTATCTCATTTAAGCGCAACTTACTTTATCTGAAAATAATGCGACCGGATCAAGGTTGCCCTGTAAAACTTTCCCAGGCATAAGATTTCTTGCAACCTCAGGCCTCATCGTCCAGTCTAATCCAACGACATTACAAGGGATTTTTCCTAAATCTTCTAAGGCGTAGTGAGCACCTTTGGCAAAAACAACCTAAAATTCGATAGAAAAAAATCCAAATCAATTAAATCAATTGAATTTCACACTTTATAAGTAAGTACCTCACACAATAATATAATACATATAGAAGCTTACAACGGGAACTGGAGAAGCACCCAAAGCCTCAGTACTTTTTGGAAGACCTTCAACAATCGATGTTAAGTAAGGGAGAGAAAATGTATTGAAAAGTTCGGGACCCAAAATTTCCGCATGAGATTCAAACAGTTGTACCATCTATTCACAAATATATGGTATGTAAAACGGTTTTAAGCATCTAAATAATGCACATTAATACACATCATTAATACACATACTACATTTTTCTTATTCTATTAATCTCCTCTATGGAGATCTTGTAAAATTGTGAATTAATTACTTGAGCGCCAGCAGCAATTTGTTCCGCTAAGTACAACTGGATATGATTCGCAAGTAGTCTTAAAATTTCTTTACTTTCTTCGGGATATTTATAAAGCCAAGATTTTGCTTTTGTCTGAGTTCGACTTCCACCTCCTTCAATCATATAACTTAGAAGAGTCCACTGTAACATAAAAGTACACCCTATATTTTTTTGTCACCTCAAAATTTACAAAAGTAATAGCAATAAATCAATAAACATGAATAGTTAAGAGTTAAGTATAACTGGGAATGTGCAATTTTGCTCAAAACTAGAAACAATGCCTTACAGGAGCACCCGCAAATCCAAGAAGGGGAACTTTTCCTTCTAATTTTTTCCGTGTTAGTGTGATTGCAGCAAGAGTTCCTTTCATCTTTTCCTTAAAGTTTATGGGAGGCGTCAACTTGGCAATCGCTTCTTCTGGACTCGTGAATGGAAATTTGATGACTGGACCCTATTAGTTACAAGACAACGTAAAAATAAACAGGTGTTGTCCATTGTCTCTGGTCTAGTTTTTTATTGATAATACATTGAAATAGGCAAAATTACTCTTTCAAGCCAATTCATGTACTTACAACGCCAGGTTCCATTTTAACATCGAGACCCAAGGCCGTCGGAATGACAAGAATGTCCGAAAAAATAATTGCGGCATCCAAGTCATATCGACGGATGGGCTGTAGAGTCACTTCAGTTGCAAGTTCAGGCGAATCCAGAATTTCAAAAAAGTCATGTTGCTTTCTTAGTTCACGAAATTCTATAGAATATAGAATGCATACAAATTACAATTAATATTGTTTTTATATTTGTATTTGTTTCAGAATCTTGATGACATTACAGTAAAACTAATATCTAATAACTGATAACCCAATCAAATCATATACATTATGTATTTACCTGGTAGATACCGCCCAGCCTGCCGCATAATCCATATAGGAATTCGGGAAGGTTTTTGTCCTTTTGCAACTTTCAGTATGTCATCATTAAGTAAGACTGGAAAATCCTATAAACCGAACATTATAATCAATTAAAGTTTAATCATGAATCATGAATAAAGGTTACTCTCAGTTCTCAGTACTTTGTGACTTTCCCCCAACATTATCTGACTCCACTCAAGTTAAATTATAAATCAATGAACTTTAAGGGATCTTTTAAGATTTAATTCTTTGGTACTTCGCCTTGGTACTGACTACTGACACGACTTTACACTGTGTGAAGTTCTGAAGTTCACCTTTAAAACCTAAAAAAAATGTAAAAACTACCAAAATGTTGAATTACTCGAAAAAGTTCAAAACGAAATAATAAATAATACTTACGTGCTGTTCCATGATTGAGGAGGAAAACCTGCACTATAATATTAACTTTCTCAATGCTGCTACTGCTAACTTTACATTAACTGGAGTGTCCCTAAAAAACCTAAAACATTTATATAAGCTTATGAGACAAGTTATATAATGATGAATGAAAAAATTGAAACCGTGTTTACTTTGCCGTGTATGTACTCAAGTGTACTCACACCAGACATCAAATATTTGACTATGATTCTGATGTTCCATACTCTGCAGTCAGAAATAAATATCCGGCTTTCTTTTACCTTTTACCATTTCCTGCATAACGGATTGAGAGTGAGCAAAGAAAATACGGACATTTATTTTTAACTAGTGAGTATGGATTATTTCGTTGAAAAATTCACGTGTTTCCTCATTCATATTCCTCCCTATTGCCGCTCTATTAAATCATATAAAATTATTTTAGATTTTAGCACATGGTGTTATACTTCTATACGGTGTTAAAAAAACAACTTTAAACTTTTTGATTAATCCTGATTAAAACTTAATTATCTGTTGTGAGTACATTGCAAGTCCTATTGTGAAGTCTAACTGCAAGTAATCAACGTCATCAGGTATTCAATTGTTATTTAAAAGTCGTTTAAAAAAAGCTAAATATTCCGGTTGAATTTTCTTAGAAACTCATTGCCATTGATTCTATGCTGTGTCAAATAACTAACATCTAACATGTACTTAAGAAATAAAGACAATGTGTTTGGTTACAATAAAAATTGTTAATTTAAATACCCATCTCTTGACTTTACAGGTTCCACTAAGGAAGTATAAGAAATAATGGAGAATGCAGAGGAGGTCATGGTTGTAGATGAAGCTGCAGCAACAACAACAAAAGGAAAAGTTAGCAAGCCGACTCGTGGGAAGAAGAGGGGCCATGAGACAGATCAGATGGACGTAGATATGCCTGTAGTCAAGGTTAAGCAAATTAAATCTGAAATCCGTAAAGTCCCTGTTCCATCCCATCGATACACACCTTTAAAAGAAAACTGGATGAAAATATACACCCCCATAATTGAACATTTAGATCTACAAGTTAGGTTCAATTTAAAAACCAGGAATGTAGAAATTCGTGCTAGTGACAAAACGGCTGACACCTCTTACCTCCAAAAGGCTGAGGATTTTGTTCGGGCCTATATATTTGGATTTTCTGTGGAAGATGCTCTAGCTTTAATTCGTCTTGAGGATTTATTTATAGACACATTTGAAGTTCAAGATGTCAAGCCACTTAAAGGAGATCATTTATCCAGAGCCATTGGCCGAGTTGCTGGCAAGGGTGGAAGAACAAAATTTACTATTGAAAATTCAACAAAGTGTCGTATAGTGGTCGCAGATTCGAAAATTCATATTCTTGGTTCGTATCAAAATATTCAACTTGCTAAAAGAGCTATTTGTAATTTAATATTAGGTGCACCACCCTCCAAGGTGTATGGTAGCCTTCGTAGTATGGCTACTCGTTCCTCTGAACAATTTTGAAAAAAATAATTGTGTGTATAATAATTTCTGAAACAACGTTATAATATTCCTTCTTTATTTTGTAAATAATAATATGCTTAACTACGTTTAAAATCGATGATGTTCGTATAACTGTCTCATATATTATAGTAATGTTGTTAATCGTATCAATTTCAGGAAATAAACATGCACATACATTTTGTTAAATTTGGGCAAATTGAATTCGGATTTTATTTATGTGCATGCATTATGCATATTATAATAGTATGTAAGTATTTACACTTTAATATTACGTAATTATACATACAGGTAAAATTATGACATAAAAAGTTATTATTGATAAGCATTTAATAGTAACTTGATTCAAAGAATGTTTAAATCCATAAGTTTGCCTTGGTCATGCATATTCTGATTGTACAGCATGCGGAAATAGGAGTACAGCCAATAAGTAATTTGCTAAAAATTAAAAATGACTTTTTTTGCCAATTTTCTTGATTTCTTGGCATGGAGCAAATATTATCATTTTTTCACAAAACAGATTTTTATACCATGTACTGTGTGTATATGGACATATGGACTATGGACAATGCACAAGTATGTGTGCGTAATGTATATAATATAGATAGTAAATATTTATTAATGACTATTTTTGACACACTTCTGTTAAATCTATGCACTTCCATCGTTAAAAATTTCATAAATTACAGCATTATCATGACGGTTCATTGTACAAATTAAAAAACAGAAATCAAAACTTTACTAATATTAGCAGTACATACAAACAACAAACATGCATACTAAATACATACAGACTACAGACATACTTTCTACTAGCTTACTAGTAAATATGTGGGTGTATATTTACAGCATTTTTTTACATACTTATGTATTATTAATTATTATAAGGGAAACAGGTTTCAATGTGTAAATCTTACAATGTGTCGTTTTGGAATGATTCTCGACGTCCTAATTATTTTCGATTTAAAAAAATAGACTTGAAATTATTTCTTGTCAGTAAAACGTAAAAGTTTCTAAATGTATAGTAGTTAACAAGTTTTTATAACATGACATTATTTACTATTATTGTAAGTATTTATGTTTATAGTATTGTTGAGAGGGTGCCTCACCCACATCAAATAAATCATCATCAATCAATATATTTTATTTAGTAGTTGTATTATCTTCAATGTATATTATTTTAAATTTTAAATAATTATTTTATAAACTTTACAGTATTATAGCAAAGAGTAAAATACTGCAGTATTACTAGTTTCAAATTACCACATTGGATGGAAAAGTTGTAAATTTTAAGTAAGTATGCCTGATATTTAGGCGTTTAGGCTACCGAACAATATTTACAGTGTATTTGAAGAAAACCCATATTTATATCATTATCACGGAAAAAATGAAGTGGTTGAAAATATAATTTTAAGCTTGTTCTAATGCTACACGTATATTTTGGACTATGAAATAGCCATTCGCAAATACATGATGTAAAAATAAGTAGGTCTTTCGTTTTCTGGTATTTTTACAAGCTATCACTGCTGAGATTCTCTTTGCAGAAACGTTGCATATCCCCACCAATTTCTACACACATATACATACCAGCCTGTGCGTATTTGTAAAAATTTCATCATTTATGGTTTGCCTTTTACCCATAAAACCGGTTGTTAACTGAATTCATTATGCATAAATAATGCTAAGCTGCTCCAAAATTTTCAAATACATTGTTTTTTGAAATTCTAAAAAACGCAACTAAACTTAAACTCGAATCAACAACTTTGTTGTAGTGTAGTATAAAGGTTTTGGGTAGGAGTTACGATTAAAACTGTGCAATATAAAACGAACGTTAAATGTTAAATACATCCTATCTATTACTTTCAAAGCTCTCCTTCCACGAGTAGAACAAGTTAATTGATTCAAAATTAAACCTACTTTTCCCTGTATGTCCGCATGTCGTCAAAAAAATGATCATATTATTATTCACTAACAATTAACAATCACAAAAAATACGTGTCTACTACAAGAAACAAGAACGAGCTGAGAGTCGGGGTAATTTATAATAATACGTCAGACGTTCATAAAAATTAATTCATAGTTACAAAATCACAAATTAAATTCTTTTAAATACAATATTTCTTATAAATAATAAAATGAAATATATACATATCGGAATATATTATTAGTTCTATAATCAATAATTTTATAATACTTGCTTTTAGGCAAAAACTACAACAATGTTATGCGTATTATAACGTTTTCACTTTTGCTGGCGGCATCAGTCAATGAATAAGTGACTGAATCAGTCGTCTTACAAACTATATAAATACACTGTATATCTGCTTAAATACAGGATATGAGTATTATTTTATGTCTTGTATAGATATTGTGTAACAATTTTAGAAACTCAATAAGTAATAACACGAAACACGATATATATATATATATAATCTATAAATACATTAAGTGTATGTATACATATATCTTCTAGGATAAAAATATTAAATATAAATCATAATTATGACATCACGCATTTCATTTTTGAAACAAAGTGTTTAGAAATGAGAAATCGGTGCACAACAAAAAGTACATAGTACAGTACATAGTCGTTATTTTTTATAATACACTATACTGTTTTCCTATCACCTATATTTCGAAATACTTTAAAATTCGTACAGGTAATCGGGAACTAGGAATATTACTTACACTCGTTGGTGATCCAGCAGAAGTTGCAAGTTGCTATTGTTATAATATTATAGCATTCACTTTACTTTAAATCATTTTTATCAATACCATCAATACTGCGTCCATGGATTTTTTTGATAATCAATGATGAAGGGCAAAGGAACATTTAGCGGCAGTTTATTTTATCACTTCCCTACATGATCTTGTTTCTTGGACCGGTGTCTATATATATTATGCTCCAACATTTTTTTACCATGTTCTAGAAACCAAGCAGGGGTAATTAACTCGGCGGCTTGATAAAATACTGATTCTCGATGATAGAACAACAAGTAGCCCGGGCTTGCCAGCACTTCTGCTAAATTGACTCGCTTGATAATGCAATCATCACACAAATACCAATCATCTCGAGCATTCCTGACGTAGGAATAATAATGCCCACCTTCATAGGTACCTTTATGATTGACGACAGCGTAGAGGACGTATCTAAAAAGTAAAATTGTAACACATTTAAGTTTTTGTAAGTTGATGAGTGCAAAAAAGAAAAACATTATGCATCATTTAATCATAGAAGATAAATAAGTGAAATGTATGTAAGCATAAACGTTCAGAATTTTTTCACCTATTATCATCTATTTTAGCCGTAGGAAGCAAAACCTTTGTCCGAGGTTTTTTCGTTTGTCGAAAATCAGACTTGTAAGGTGTCATGTCAAGATGTTCAGGAAATTTAACAATATTATCGATTTTTTGAGACTGGGTTCCTTGATGTTTGAATCGCTGCAACGCATAAAAATAGAATACAAAAAATTAAACTGTTGTATAATTTTTTAAATTTTAATAAAACTACAACATACATTATTTGTCACATGAATAAAATAAGTCTTCCAAACAACTGTACAAATATGAAAGAAATGCGTGTTTCTATATTAAATATGAATTATAGGTACAACTTCTTACTTTTAAATGCAATAGGAGAATCATTGGTATTTCATTAAAAGCTAGCTGCTTGGTCGCTGTCTGGTTACATTGACATGTATTGCACTTGACTCCTTCTAAATGTTCCAGTTGTGTGTATCTTTCTAAACATTCATCTAATAGTATCACATCCCCAGGTCGTAATTTCTTTATATTCTGTTGCTGCGAAAACATGTGCGATGTTGCAGAAGTCTTATGATGATATTCATCTTCTGTCACTAAATTCAGTGAGGTATCCCATATAGGATCAACAGTCGTAGATATGTGACTGAAATACAAGGAAATCATTTATATATTATGTTAGCTAAAAAGTAGTATTATTTTCACAAAAATTGGCACAAATACCCAATGGACATCGTATACAAATACAAAAATTCTAAAATAAAGAGTTGCCACACAATTAAATCTTTGTTCAAATGTATATTGCAAAAGGATTGGTATGTATTCTTTTTTCTTACCCACAACGATCACATGTTACTCGAGATTGTAAACTTCCATTGAAAATAGCATCCACAATACATTCATCACCTTTATTCCGTACAAAATGTTCATGTAGAGCTTGAATGAGAGCCATAAAGAATTCATGAGCATCTTGTTGGTCATAACCAGAAACATGATTAGCGTTGGCCCACATTGTGTGTAACAACTCATGAAGGCTCATTGGAGTTTTACATCCTTTGTAGAACTAACAACAAGAATACAACCATAGAATAAAGTAAAACATTTAAGCCAAAAATGTACAAAACATGTATTATACAGTAAAAATCATTACAATGTACTATATAATATATACATACAAATGCACTCATCATGTGGAATGAAGTTTTTAGAAATAAATTTAGATTCAAAAATCAAACAAATTCTTACATCTTGAAACAAATTTCCAAATAGTGGTGCAATACATGGCTTGGATTTTGATGCACCATGCATTTCATTGCAGAAAATGCTTTCAGTTAAAAAGAAATCTCGTAACAGCGGTGTGTGGACTAATGCTTGGACAATAGCATTTAAAAAACATGTTTGACCGAGATTTATCAGGCCCCGTAGTCCTAGGATAGATTCACGAGACACAAAAACAGTTTCTCTGCTTGTAGACTTTTGCTTGCGATCAATTTGCGTGGGTTCAGTTAGTCTGGCAGTTTTTGGAAGGTTGTATAATGCTCCCGACTTGCGCTGATTCGTAATTGCTAGAGCCTCAAAGTCCTTATCGAACATGAAATCTGCACAAGAGTAACAGTAGACAGCTCCACTCGACAAATCACAAACTATAATGTCAACAAATAACGAATATGTGTAAGTAAATACTCATTACCATTGCTAATTATAAAGCATATAGAGCATAGCATGACATGATACAACATAATATTCACAATTTACAAACTTAAACCTTTTCAGGCCTGTACATTTTTATTGACACATTGTGATATTTACCTAAGGGATGATCCTTTTCATGACTATGACTTTTTATGTGACCGTCTTTAAGACATCCAAAATAAACACAGTGTAAGCACGAATGTACTAAGCCATCGAACCGCTCACACAGGTAACATTTGACGATATGAGCCTATAAGTACATTTACAAGAAAGAAATACAAACTTTATTATTGATATGTTGCAGAATTCTCATCTATCATCTATGGTATGTTTAAAGGTCAAATGTTGAAGTTTCACCTTGACATTTCTGCTTTGGTCAAGTAAAGGGAGGACAAAGTTTGAATGGATTTTGGAGTAAATCTTAAGTCCACCATTGTTCTTGAATGTTGTCAAATGTTTACAGCACTCGGTTATGTCTTTCCTCTTCTTTTTACTACTCTTCACAGCCCCTTTACCGACAACATACAATATAAACAAATTTGATTTAACAAATGACAAACAAAACACCACGTTATGAGCAAATACTGCTTATGTATACTTTTATTTTAATTATACTTATGTTTTTAAGCATGCTAACAAAAAGAGGTTTCATGTCAATGAAATTATGGAAAGTGGAACTTCATTTTTAATCACTAACCAGGTAAATCAGCATTAGTCGTTGCTGTAATTGCAGTAGATGCCTGACTTTGATTTGCATTGTAGTCATTAGTATGTTGATTTTGGCGATTACTGCTGTTGCTGGTATACATTTTTTGAAACTTAATATGACAGGTGATGAACAACAAGACAATTAATTCAATTATTCAATTAAATATGAAATACCGATGTGCATCAACGCAACAGCAAAATCTTTTGTTCAAAATAACGATAGATTCACGATTCACGATAGATTTAACTACAGTAGAAACAATTTTACAATGAGAAGAAGTGACACTAATGTATGTATAATGTGTAATATAGGTACTAGTTTATAGTAATTTACTCTCTTTTCGTAAATTTATTAAAAGGTACACACTATAAATTATAAACAGTAGTAAATAGTATAAAATATGTGTTTTTCTAAATCCTGCAATGTACCATACACGGCACAATAAAAAAATGATATAATTTTAAATAGCTTAAGTATAAAGTTTTACCTAAGGTGTAAATGAGTTTAACAGTTTGCTAATTATTATATGTAGTCCTAATTCGAATTCCCAACTTCACACTTTGACTTTTTTGACAATGAAAAAATGTGTGCACAGTTGTAAGTAAGTACATACGTGACTACTATATAGGCCTGTAGCAAGCAAGCATTTAAAATTTAAACTACAAGGAAATTCTGGGATTTCTGGGAAAGTAAAAAGAGGCGAAAGTTTTTTTAGCGATTTTCTCCGGGAAAAGCATGAGACACGAGGAGTCAAAATGTAAGTCAAACAAATAATTCAAACACTTTTAATTTTTTAATTTATAATTAATTTTATAACAATTTCATTGTTCATTAGAGTATGGCTAAACATTTGTGATGCGTGTACATAATCAATAGTTATTGTACCGATTGGAATCCCGAATATTTTGCCATGAAGTTTCAATTTTAAAAAGTCGGGGATCCGAGGGGCATACTTATAAAGTCTATTATTGACGTTAACAAACTTACGATTAAGTGGTTACATTTTATCATCGTGGCAGCGATAGTTTATACCTTTAGCTCTATTATGGTATGATGTCGCACAAATGATGCAGTGTAACTGTATTACTGTTGAAACAAGCTCACTGTTTCCGGTTTTTTAAGAATTTGTACATATATTTGTGTATGTTGCATTTAAGAATTTAAGAACGAATTTTTCGACTGGTTATATGTTATATACAGCAATAGGTTCATCATGCATCCGAGAAATACCTTTAAGGATGTCAACTTTGGAGAATTAGCAGAAAAGTGTCCATTTTTAAAACCCTTTTTAATCCAGGTAAGCTCACAAAAATACTATGCACATTATTAAGTAAGTATAAAATATTATTGTCGATAAAGGCTATAACATGTATAACCATTATCTAATATTTATAATTTGTAAGATGGTTGCTCTTGAAATACTATTGACTATATTATACTACATGTGATATACTATCGTGTATGTATATGAGGTATACGTAATACGTAACGTGTATAATGTGAATACGTGAATAGTAATTTTGTGGGTTTTGCTGTTTACATATAGTGTCCTAATACTTTGAAATTCAGTTTGGATTTTGCAAATGATGATGCTATAAGAGCTTTGAATCAAGCACTGTTACTCGAATATTACGATATTAATGTTGAAATACCAAAGGACTGTTTAATACCACGTGTTCCCCTACGACTCAATTATATTCTTTGGATCGAAGACCTATTACAGCATTTCAACGAAATTTTCTCGCAATCTCATAATATAACCGGACTGGATATTGGTAAGTAATAAAAAGGACATATATATTTATTATACTTATTTACTGAACGAAAGGAAGAAGAGATCTATAATTCTGAGCTATAGTTTTCATTTTCATCGTTATAGTGTTTGATCTTGTTAATTTGTTATTAAATACAATGTACTACTGACTGATACATTGTATTCTTCTTTAGGTACTGGACCATGTGCCATTTATGCTCTTTTGGGAGCAAGAAAGAATAATTGGATTATGCATGGGACGGACATTAACCAAGATTCCATAGAATATGCTGCTTCTACTGTAGAAAAGAATAAACTTCAAGATAACGTAAAACGTAAGTGTAAATCTGTAATATATACACACAAATGAATATTTACAGCTCGCACTATACGAAAAATGAAAAATTTCACTCGATTACAATGATTTTATAGTAGCCTGTTTTTCTTTACACATATATAGTACACCATGTGACTCCAGGCTCATATTTTTCTGGAATACTGGACGATGATAACAGTGGTTCATTTGATTTTTCCATGTGCAATCCTCCTTTCTTTTCCGATACAAAAGATAGTCTAGTAAGTGTAAACTACCCACCTATTCCTTGGAGTTCCAAAAGTCAAATTCCACAGGAAATTGTCTGCGAGGGTGGAGAAGTAAATTTCGTTGACAAAATGATTCAAGAATCATATAAACATCCAAATTTAGTAAAGTAAGTAAAAATTAAAGTATCATTGTACGAATTAGCCCTTTAAGTAAACTTTAAGTATATAGTGTATAGTGTATTAAGTGTATTAAGGCTAAGTACCTATATGTAAATGACCAAAATTTATACAAACTGCTGCTGAAATCGTAAGGATGGCCTTTTGTCCTATGCTTTTACTTATATATATGGAAATAAGACCATCCTTAAGATTTCAGCAGCACTCCCGAAACTGTGTTATATGTATATTTGATTAAGTAGTAGTAAATGGTGTATATAATATATTTTTATGTTATTTCCAGAATCTACACAACAATGATTGGGGTAAAAAAACACTTAGATCCTCTGGTAAAGCGACTTCAAGACTATAAATGTAACAATTTCATCACTTGTGTCTTTCACCAAGGAAAAATTAGTCGTTGGGGCTTAGCTTGGTCCTGGATTGAAGCAATAGATCTAAAATCGGTGCCAGTCCCTAGTAAATCCAAAGTTAATGCACAAAAATCTAAGACTTTTGAAGCTATTTTCCAGAATGTTAAATCATTTTCATCGTTTTTCCTACAAATAGTAAATGTTTTAAAGACTCTAGAAATGGTAGTTGAGCAAGATGATAAGGATATGTATCATAATAAGAGTACAATATTTGTAAAAGCCAAAACTAATACATGGAGTCATAGTAGAAGAAAACGCCGAATGGAAAAGCAAAATTGTAAAATTTCTTTAGTTTCTCCATCAAAAGAAGAACACGCTTCAAAGCTTCCACGACTGGAAGAAGCAAATTCTGCAGGCAGTGAAAATAATGGCCATACCAGTGAAAGAAACGAGGAAACTGTGACTGAAAAAGAAGACTTATCCAAGCAAATGATTCAAGCCGAAACCGCAAGTGGAATAGAATCCAAGCAGGTAGGCCCAACTGAAGAACCAACTAAAAAGTCCAATGGTGTTGAGGAATTTGGTTTAAATTTTACAGTTTGTGCAGTTCGTCAAGGAATAGATGTACTTTTAAGGTTGGAATATGTGAGTGGAAGTTTTGGAAAAGATGGTGTTCATCAAATTTTACAATATTTGAAAAATCAATCAAATACATTAACCACTATGTAGTTAGTTGTTAACTTTATGTTATATGATGACGGCAAAACATCTAAATACATTTTTTTAAATATTTTATACCGTAATGCTGCTGTATAACATTAACATTTTTGTCCCTCAATAAATGTAAATCACTGTTAACTTTTTACAGGTATAGTGTGTGAATTTATTGAAAACCTAGCTATAGGATTCCATGTAGGATCTATCGCTACATAAAACATATTATTCGATATTCAGTATTCAGTACTATGGGCTCAAAAGGAAATTGCCGCTAGAACTTTGGAATCCCGGGTCCGGTATATTACACCGACTAACGACTGCCTCAGTGAAGTTTACCGAAGGAGAACAACGGAACAAGAGGTAGAATAAAGCAGGGATTCTCTCTTTTTGTATCTACCTAGCACTAGCTAACGCCTTTCTTCCAGTAGCCAAAGTTTATACTACTATATAAATACAAATGGTTTACACACATGCAAAGATAAGTTAGATGTCAGGCGCCGTGTATGTTTAGCGTATACCTACAGACTACCGTCATACATGTATCAATCACTAAAAAGTATGTATGTATGTATCACTAGTACCACTAGAAATACCAGTAGCATATTTAGCTAAGATTTTTAAAACTATATTTATCATTGTTTTCTCCATTCTTATATGTTATATTATATGTATACATATAGCCATGTGCAGACGCTTTTTTATTTCATCTCTCTATACACATTCATTTTGTATTTAGACTTTTGTCCATCATGTACTGAGAGGAAGCAAACAGACGTGTGTGCGTACAAGTCTATGAAATTTCAACAATTATAATAATATGAGTTTATATCATTATTATTATGAGGTACTTTTGCATTTTGCATAGCATGTATAATGTATAAGTAGTTGTAGTTTTAGAGAGAGAATTGAATGGACATTTATAAGTATAACATCTCTCTCTCTCTCTCTCCCTCTTTTCAGTCAGAGAACTAGTCGTATCGTCGTAAGTATGGGAATGTGGGGAAACCTACAGAGAAGAATATATTAAAGTTATGTATGTATGCAAGTGTACAACGTACAACATATTACATATGTGTGTAGTATGTGTATAACTTTTGAGACTCTCGGGGAGGTGAAAAAAAATACAACTCTAGCAAAGAGCTCTACTACAGAGAATTAAGTATAGAGAAAGAGCAACCTCGTGACTTCTCTTCGTGTGTGTGTGTGTGTATGGATTTGGCAAAATTTGCTCCTTGCTTTATTATCTACTACTACTATTTTCATTATTATTACTATTATATTTAATATAATTATTATTAAAGTTTTTCGATATATTTTCCCCCCGAAACTTACCTCCCTTTCAATACAAGTCTTCTTCTTCTCTTGGTCCAGGATTTTATGTGATCACATAATATAATACTAATAATAATATACTTTAAAGTAATAATACTTCCCCGTTTCTATACATACAAGCTATATTACTTAACTTACTCTGCTGGTCCTTTGAAACTGGTAAGGAGACAAACTCGTGTGTGTAAATAGGACTTTTTATAATTTATAATTATTTTACGATTGTACTTAGGCGCATTATATAATTCTTTCAAAGATACATACTTACAAAATATATTTTAAATTAAAATAAAGGTAGGACTTTCCTTTTGTTTTTACTTTTCTCTAATATATATTATTATCATCGCTTCCATGTATTTTACTGAAAAAGTATAATTTTATAGAGTAAGTAAGTATATAGAGCCGCATTTTTGATCTTTTATTTTTATTGTTTACATTTGAGGAAGAAAAAGACCGTATAACGACTTTAAGCGAATTACAGGCTATGTTTTTCAGTTATTTTATTTCACAGTTTTAAGTTTCGTAAAATTAAATCAATTTTGTATGTACTTAAGCATTTTTTTAAGTGTGCTGTACGTCTTTGGGCATATATTTCAAAGATAATTTTCTATAAGGTACTATTACATAGTCCATGGATCATGGATCATGTTCTTCAGCTTTTCCATTCCTTCCATTGCATTGATGAAAAAGCTCTCAATGCAAGAAGCATGCAAAGAGTGAAGAGAGAGAATTTGGAATTGCATCAGCTCGGCTATAGTTTGAAAAAAAAAGTTGGGCAACTTTAAACTTTCCGGCACATGAAAAATTAGAAATTTAATTATAATTAAACTTTATGTCCAGGGGATTCCTATAAGTAGTTAAATATAAATTACTTTCGTTCTTTTGATACTGTGGTTTTTCAGTGTTACATTGTTGTTCAGTGACTCAGTGACTGTGTGAGTTATTTTACGGGCAAAAAGTTGTTTTATTCTTACCCCATTTTTTGGACAATGTTCATGGTTCAACGTTCATCGTAGTTAGTCGAGAGTCAAGTTTCACGTGGTGGGTCAATTTATGTAGTACTTACTTATGTAAGTATGTAGTTGTATTTAAGTACATAGAATATATAGACTGATTATTGGATTGATAAATCTTTTGTTGCCTTTTTTCATGTTTCTTTTCAAAAGTAACTAAAAACATAAATTATGCCGGTTATACGAATGCTTGAACGTAATCTTTTGTAGGATCGGAGAACGACTAAATATATTTATTTGACCTTTGGACTATCTCCTCCATCAAGTATAATAATATGTTACATTAAAGTTTATTGTGGTGTATTATTGTAAAGCGATTTCTGTTCGTCATACAAGTCTTATAAGTTGCTAACAATAAACCCATTACGTATTACGTATGAAAGATTTTCTTCCTTCTTTATTACTTACAGACAGTTAGATTAAAAGTTAGCAAGTATATTATGTAAGTTTTTATGTTCATAATCATGTATGAGCCTTGAGTCTGACTCCTAGATAGTGTTTAGTGTTTATATAAGATGCTAGACTTATAGCATGATGGTTGTTCATTTTTTTAAAAAAAAGTTTCATTTACTTATCAACTTGATGTTAGTCTGGTTTGTCTCGGTATATCTCTGACTCGACTGTTTCCCTTCGTAGATTCTCATTCAATATGTATGCCCTATTGATTATACACAAATCCATTAGCAATTCATCTATGTAGGCTCTAGACTTGACAAAATAGTGACTTTAGAAAAATAAATCTGATGACAAAGGACAAATTTTTAATTTTGATGATTTGAACGAAACGTAAAACTTTTCGCAATTCTGATGAAATAATACATACGTATTATATGAGTATCGGTTAGAAAATAAATCGGATATCAGATGCATCATGTATAAGCGTGTTTGATATTGTATAGTAAAATAGTTTATTGTAATAAAATACTTGTCAATAATATTCTTGTTTTGTAATTTTTGTTTTCAGAAGCAGCGTCTACACATACTATCAAGTCAAAAAATAAAAGTAACAATATTATTTTAGAAGAAAATAACAAAAATTACAGCAGTGAATAAAGAAGAATAAACATATAGTAAAACTCTTTAAAAAAATCAAAGAAACGTACTTAAGCGTGTTGGAAAAGCTGCTGTTGTTGAAGGACTTTTCTTTACCTTTCTTCCACCCTGTTTTCCTCAACTATAGGATTTAAGCCGGTGTTAAATATAAAGTATGAAAGTAACTGATGGCACCGAAGGTTCAACAGAAGCCTCGAGAAAAGTACTCGAGCAACAATCGGCAGCATCATTGTTAAAGGAACCTCAATCCTCTGCAGGAGAAACTTCTCATGGTACAACCTCAAGTAACCCAACAAATGGTGCAGATTCTTCTGGTGATAATACTGTAAATGGCAATATGAATGGATCTACTTCACCCGTCGAAATCATCAACGGGTCCCCTTTAAATAGTACTTCAGGAGGATTTGAAAATGGTACTACGAGTGATAAAGAGAATTCGCAACCATCATCAAAGAAATCTGGAACAACTTCAACAACGAGCAATAATAAGAAAGGGTCAAAAACTTCCAAAACGTCATCAAAAAGCAATCGAAACTCAGAAGAGCAGAACGAAGTTGAAATTACCAACGGTGCCACAAAAAGTGAGACAGGGGAAACAGAATCCAGTGCGACGGGTGAGGAAGAGACAGCAGCGAAGGAAAACGGAGATGGTAAGGCTGAACAAACCGAAGATGTGTTCTATGTCCATGACGCTGGGCTCACAATTAAAATCGTGGCTCCTGGAGCAGAACCATTTGAAATTCAGGTAAACATTTTGTTTTAATTATTTTTTGAATTTTATTTGTATGCTAAGGTGTCTCACTCACATCAAAAATAGTTAATACATACCTACTTAATACATGTAGAGAATACAGTATCTATATACTGTCATAATAATTAGCTTTATAGTGCTAAATTTATATGTATGGAGCAAAAATAAATTGAGATTATTTGCGAGTTTAAAATAAGTGTGGTTTGTAAAATAACTTTAAACTATTAAAAGGGAACAAACATGTATCTACTGTGCCTAAAAGTAACAATTGGAAAGTCTCAAATTTTCCAACACATCCATCTTAGAAGCAGAACATTTATAGTACTTACAATTTGACATGAAATAATGCCTTTTGAAATGTAATCACTTGGTTATGACCTTTCTATAGCATAGCGTATCAAACGTCCTTAATTTATGTAAGTGGTATGATATTGCAACACGCAGCATACAATAAGTTGTAGCCAGAATGTCCTCGTAATATTAGAGGAGTAGTTTAATTCATAAAGTTGCATGATAACGCTAGTCCTGATGTCTGTAGTATATTATAGTAGAAATGAAGTTGAATGACGGATATCACTGAGCACATCGGAACTGCAAAAACAGAATGGCATGATGTCATATTGTTTCGTTTTTGATTGAATGTAATTCAATTGACTGTATTTCATTACATGGACATAGTATAATATTATATATTATAATTGTGTGTAGAATGGAGAACATTTTTAGTTTCTTGATGATTATCATGTTAATTATGAAGGGATTCTAGGAACGTTGACATTCAGTGATAAGACTCGGTTTTTTATTCTTTAGTTCTTTACACTAAAATGTCACTCAACCAAACTTCTAGACTATTGAAAAACTGCGTGACGACAAAAATTCAATAAATATGTACCGTATGAATAGCAACTTTTATTTGTGATTTGCTGGCAATGATAACGATCCTTTTCTTTTTGTTTCGTAACGTTTTTTAATCATATCCACATTTAAAATTTCATTTCAATTTCCAGATCATGGCATAATACTTATAGGAAGTATTATATTTTTTGTGGACAATTATTTCTCATAAATCTGCAATTTTCCAGTAAACTTTAATTTTCATATAGCTTTAAATAATGTGGAACGAGACGGTTGTGCTTTAAATTTGTGTTTTTTTATTTTCTACATGTACAAAAACATTGCCTTTAGATGCAAGTAGTGCATAATATGAATTATAAGTGTCTAATTTGCAATCTAATGTATATACATTTAGTATGTTTACCGCACATAAATAAATACGTGTGCACAAAATGCTTGAGAAATAGGGACGTATAGAGGTTTACACTTTACACACACATAATATGTATGTAGTATGTACAATATTTCAGATGAGAATGTATAAAGAGAATTTGGAAGCTCTTGAGATTCAAAAAGAAGGAAACACACGCGTCTTGTGTATAGCAAAATGAATAATGTATATGTGTGCATGTACATACAACGCCACATGCCCGTTGTTTGAAAAAAAAAGAAATACGCTAATGAAAAAACTGGACTGTAAATGCAGCATGAGCTCTCTGGTTGTGTTGAGCAAACAATGGGAAACTTCATGCTTACAGTTGTTGTCGTCCTATAATGTATTAAATGCTCTGGGCAAAGAATCGTCTTCAATATTCGATAATATCGTATTCAGTACATCTAACGTAACAACTTTTGAACTACTTCTGATGAAGATAAACTAGCAAAAAAGGCATCAGAGATACATTGTGTGTTAGTTAAAAGCATGGAAATGGAACACATGGCAAATGCTTATAAACATACGGGATATTAACGTTTATTATAGGAAATCATCGACTGTATGCGCACTGCAAACCTGACGTAATAGCCATTATATGTATGCTATTATACAATTTTCCAGGGCCAAGGCCAATTCGAATGTGATGCGTATGCTTTTAAAGAATCCAGACAGACAGACGTAATATGTTATGTGTATATATTTTACAGGGTATATATTATAGAGTGCGTTTATGTCATGTCGAAAATAAAGAATTGCAATTCTAACTATGACTTTTTTTGTTAGTTGGTGTAATACATACATGTGCAATATGCAATATGCTTAACTGTTTCTAAACTAGTCAAATGACGAGTTTCGTATCTGTGTTTTTTGAAAATATAGGTCGAAATACATATCCCTAGTAGGTTTTTTAATCACCTGAGCTGACAAGTAAATACTATAACTTATAACTGTACACTAAATGAATTCCAAACTCAGAATAATATCAGGCAACTTATAAGCTGTTCAAAGAAGTTTGCTTTTAGAGTTAAATGTATTAAAATATAATGTGTAAAAAAATAAAAGACAGTAAATGACCAAGATGCTTGGAAAGATTGTACAGTGAAAATGTTACGAATTATCTAGATTATAGATTATTAACATACCAAAGGTGTCTAACTGAGGCGTTGAGATATTGCATCTATGTATGACTAAAACTAGAACGTCTAAAGTCTAAAGCAACTTGAGGTTTTGAGTTTATTTATTAAATATGAGCGGATGTTAATTTGAAACATATTGTAAATAGGGATGTTAAATACACATATACACAGCTCCGTGCAGACATTGCTTGTAAATAGTGAAAGTCGATTTTCAATTAAATTTCTTACTGAGCAAGCTGAAAACTTTATTTTCACCCCAAAACCCAAATCGGTAGAAAACTGACTGCTTTCCTCCCATGATAATATATGTTGTTGTCTCGTTTCTGGACGCACATTTGAGATCTGCATATCGAGCAATTGTGTTTTACAATCATCCGTAATATACAGGAGTTCAAAAAAAAATAGCTCTGATATTATTGCTTCATACAAATGACAAATTACCCGGATTTTCTTTCACTCAATTTTAATCACACTAAACGATTCCTTATTCCTTATGAGCATGATATAATCTTACAGTATACAATACATGATTATTAGAGTGGTTTCGAACAATCGCTCGGTTCTATTTGTATGTTTTTATAACCAACTTTAATTTTATCTCCATGCTAAAATAGGTCTCGAGCAGCGAAATTGTTCAAGAATTACATCAGCTACTAATGGAAAGAGAAGACACATGCCATAGAACATGTTTTTCGTTGCAACTGGATGGTACAACTCTAGACAATTTTGCAGAATTAAAAAGCATACCCGGCCTAAAGGATGGCTCTGTTATCAAAGTAAGTTAAGAAATATTAGCTAATGTAACATTTTTTTGATATACATATTTGATAAAGAGGTTCAAGTCTTTATTACTTTGATTATTTTAGGTCGTAGAAGAGCCCTACACTTGTCGAGAGGCTCGAATTCATGTAAAACATGTACGAGATCTCTTGAAGCCATCTGATTGGGCAGATGCTTATGCTGGAACAGATTGTGCTTCCTTGTCCTTTCTCAATGCCGTGAGTGGAGGAGAATCTGGTAAGAAAAGGATGGTTGATTGTACTCCACCAGAGTATATTATGCCATACATCGTGCCCGGAAATACTACTGCCAACTCTCTGTTGTTGAACCCTCTGCACCCATTGAATAAGGACCAGAAACCAATTAGCTGCCTTAAGGTATTAACTATTTCAGTGTAAAAATAAACGTCTTTTTATCGGTAGTTACATTTAGAACGAAATAAAAGATTACAGCATTATCGCTTCATACAAAAGTTTCTCACGATCAATCTACAGATCAGTATATCCATGCATGATTGCATGATGCATGTACGGGTAGATTGCATGTAAATATAAGTATGTATGATGTATGTGTACATATATATGTGAACGTTTATTATCTTAAACTCAAGTGACCGACTTAACAGAGCCATTTTCGGAAACGTGTTAATTTAAGTGTTAACGTAAATTAAATTCTACTAAAATTATGTAGATGCATCTCTTTCTCACCCTTTGTACATACACTATATACCAGTGTTTTTTTAAATATGTACACATGGAGCGCGTATTATATTATGTCTAGCCTTCGATATATATTATAAAACGCTCAATGTTTGTATATTTATACAGGTGCTTGCAGCTTCAGGCTGGAATCCACCACCTGGTCATCGAAAATTACACGGGGATTTAATGTACTTGTTAGTTGTTACATTAGAAGACAAAATTTGTAACATCACAGCATCTCCAAGAGGGTTCTATTTGAATCGATCGTAAGTGGATATACCCATTGCATTCCAACTATCTATTGTAGCTGAAGATTTATGTTTTTCAATAATTTACGTGATAGAGATGCTATAATGTATGAACGTATTACCTATAGGTACGCATAAATAACTAACTGACAGTTTATATAATTTCCTTGTGTATTTTTAACAACCTTATAGGACTATGGATTGTTTTGATCCTCTTCCTGCTAATCCAAATAATTTTTTGAGCCACTCATTGATTGAATTGCTCAATCAAATAAGTCCTGCCTTCCGTAAGACCTGAACATTTTTTTAAATCCTAAATTATGATTATTACTATTGTTGTAATTCAAAAGTTGCGATTTCCAATATTCATGACTTCAATGCAGCAAATCTTTTTGTACCATTTTATCCCTTGTATTTTAATAGCAGATAATGCATTGTTGTCATTTCTGAAAAATTTATTAATGTTCTACATAATATTCGAATTTTAAAGGTAAACACTTCATTCAATTACAAAAACGTCGCATGAGCCGTCATCCATTTGAACGAGTTGCTACACCCTATCAAACATATTCCTGGGTTTCGCCGTCAATGCAACATAATTTGGACGCAATTAGAGCTGAAGAGGCTTTTTCTTCCAAGGTAAATTAAATTACGTTTTTGATTTAATATTTACTACATTGTTTCTTCAAGTAGGACATAAGCACTGTTCAAAATTTACCAGTATGTAGTAATAAAAAAATGAAGGTTTATTTATAAGAGCAATGATTAAGATCCATATTTATCTTTACATACGCTATTCAGCTTGGATATGAGGAACATATTCCTGGACAAACAAGGGATTGGAATGAAGAACTCCAGAGTACCAGAGAGCTTCCTCGATCTTCCCTACCGGAACGGCTTCTCAGGGAAAGGGCCATATTTAAAGTATGTTCATAACTCACATGTTGGTATTTCCATAGTCTTACATTGTTGATTTTCAATGTCACGTATGTAAGGGTGTATTGAATCAAGAGTTGTGGTGAATTAATGTCTTCAAATTTTCTCTTATTTCAAAATTTTCTGTAGGTTCATTCAGATTTTGTCTCAGCAGCAGCTCGTGGAGCAGTCGCTGTTATTGATGGAAATATTATGGCGATTAATCCTGGAGAAAGTCATAAGATGCAAATGTTTATCTGGTCAAATATATTTTTTTCCCTTGGTTTTGATGTTCGAGATCATTACAAGGAGTTGGGCGGAGATGCAGCAGCTCATGTGGCACCGCGAAATGATTTACAGGGGGTAGCTGCGTATAGTGCTATTGACTTAGAGGGACTTTACACTCTTGGAACTGTTGTAATTGACTATAGAGGCTATAGAGTAACTGCGCAATCCATTATTCCAGGTATTTTTGATTCCTCGTATAATTCTTGCAACAAAATGCTCAATATCTTCATACAAAAATTTTCATTAATCTAGCTGTCTAATGGGGTTAATTTATGATTAAATAGGAATTTTGGAGCGTGAGCAAGATCAATCTGTAGTTTACGGTTCAATTGATTTTGGCAAAACTGTTGTTACAAGTGACAAATATTTAGAGCTCCTCAAAAAAGCTGCTCCACGATTGAAAGTTCTTCCACACTATGTCTACAACGACAAAGAAGAAATAGTTGAACTTTGTTCTTCTGTAGAATGTAAAGGAATAGTTGGGAATGATGGCCGACATTATGTTTTAGATTTATTAAGAACTTTCCCACCCGATGTAAATTTTTTGACACGTACGTTCATGCTGTTATTCTTATTCCTATTATAAATAATCTTAATAGTCAATTCAATTTTCTTTGTTCAGCCATCATTATAGTAAGTATTGGAATGGTTTTAATACTGTTTATTGTTTATAGTAGTAAATGATGAAAAATTGAATTTGTTTTTTGCCTGTGTGTGTGTGTGTGTGTGTGTGAACAGTTTCGGAAGTTGATTTAAGTGAGGATATCAAGGAGATGGGTTATCCATTGGAACATCCGCACAAGCTTTGTTGTCTTCGCCAAGAGTTAGTAGATGCCTTCGTTGAAGCTCGCTACATGACTTTCATCAAACTAGCAGCTTATCATCTTCAGCAGTTTGGTTTGAAGAAACAGTTGACCAGGGAAACTTCGCCTTCAACACAACTTTCGTTAGAAAACGGAGCTAGTACAACAACTGCTGAAAATAAAGTGGATTCAAATGAAACGAAGGAGTCTGATAAGATTGCTGACGAAGTTCCTGCCAAAGCTGAAGAAGTTGATGAAGCTTCTACCAAAGATGTGGATTCTGCCAAGAAAATAGTGGAAAGTATTACAAACTCCAGTGATGGCAATGAAGGTACGTAATGGAACAACCAATGCTCTTTACCTTCAGTTCTCATCTTAAAAACATTTTCTTATGTCATGTTTATTGCATGCAAAATTCTACTATCATATTTTTATAACCGTTGTGTGCGTACATAATGTTGGATGTCTTTGAATGTGCATTTTGAAAAACATAGAATCTACGACAGTCAAAGCAATTCGCCAAGCTGCTGCGTCCGTCTGCTCCCTCTCAGATACAGAATTTGACATTCGTTTCAATCCTGACATTTTCTCCAGCAGTGTACGACATGCAGAGTCACCAGTAGATACTACAACTAAACCCAAAGAAACTGAAGCGGAAGAAAAAGAAAGTAATTCTAAGGAAAGTACCACAGAGACAAAAGACACTTCCACTACTAATACTGCCGTGAAGCCCAAAAAGTATCCTTCACTTGAACTGCAAATACGACTCAACAAAGAAGCTTGTGAATTTTTACTCCTATTTCAAATTCCGACCTTTATTAGAGACATTACGGCTAACAGGTAGCACATTAATATGAGTAATTTTGTGTCTTTTTACATGTCAAGGCCATTTTTGATCTTTTACTATCACATGATGTATAAAAATGTGTTCACCAATAAATATATACACTACATGTTTGTATTATTATTGCATGATAACTAATATCTATGTATTTCTATTCTTAACTTTATCTCTGCCGCTCTTGGTGCTGTTTGCTCACCTGATATCGATAAATTTGCGTATTAAAAGTGCTTGTGCACTGGACAGTGGCTCTACATTCTTTGGACCAAATGCACTCATAATGGATGGACTAACATTATCGTCTGCAATGCATGTCCGGGGAATAAACATTCGTTACCTTGGGCGAGTTGTTCAATTACTTTTGGAGAGAGAAAGAATTGTAAAAGAAAATGCAAACAAAATTGTCGTTGTTCCTAATTCAACTACCACCACCACCACGACTAATCCAACACCCAATGGAAATTCCACTAGTAGCAATGGTACTCAGAATGGAGCTACTTCTCCCACTGCCGGTTCTCAGAGTGTACAAAACCTTCCCCATTTTATGACTACAATCGCCATTATGGAGCTCATTTCAAGAAGTGCCAAGCACATCTTTAATCCCTATATTCAAGTACGCTCTTTAATTTTTATTAGGCTATTCAAAATTCGAAATTAATAATTTTTCTTGTAAAAATTATGTAACAATTGAAACGGTTTATAATTTTGACCACGTTTAATGCAAGCAATGATAGTTTTAATTTTTAATTCGTGTATTGTTTATTACACAGAGCGTTGATGTCATGAACCAAAGCCTAGCGATCAGTCATTTTTTGAACTGTTTTCTAATGTGTGGTCAACCTGTTGTGCCTCCAGTTGTTATTGATGAGGTATGATATTTTTTTTCCTTTTAAAATGCATGCGCGTTACGTCGTGACTAAGACGTATTAGCAAATAAATTTGTAAAATATTTAAAAAATGTTTTTGTTCTTTTATTTACAAATCACAGCTGACTCCGTCGTCGAAACAAAATCGTGGAGCTCATCGTAATAAGAGTAAACCACAACAACGTGGAAAACAAAACGGAACTAGTGGTAGTCCGAATGGAATTGAATGGACTGCATTAACACCTTCTTCACTGTGGGATCAAATTCGTGGCGACATTCAGTGCTACTATGGTTTCACTTTTTCTTCAAAAATAAAAGACTCATTGGAAGCTGTTTTGACTACTTATGGCATCCAAAAATTGTCACTTTTACGATCGTTCTGTCTCAAAACTGGAGTGCAGATCCTCCTAAGGGAGTACCAATTTAATAAAACAGGGGGAAGTGGAAAACTAAGTGGAAATACTTTTAGTCAGGAAGATATTCTTAATGTCTTTCCAATCGTCAAACATATCGATCCGAAGGTAAAACAGCGTTTTTAATATTGAATATTTTGTCATTTTGAGCCGTGCTACATTATAATATATTATGTATTATACTTATCATGAATATAATGTGCCCCATTTTGTGTTATATAACGCGTACGTATGTTTATTGTTTATCTAAAGGCTACAGATGCATATTCATTCTTGGCCACAGCTCAAAGTAAGATGTCCTCAGGATTTTTCCGTGAAGGTTATGAGCTATTGAGCGAATCTCTCAATCTCCTGAATAACGTTTATGGAGCTATGTAAGATTTTATAATTTTGAACTTTTAATTTCAATTTCTTTCTTACTTACTTACAATGAGCATGCCATTTTTGAGACAAAGTTACTTAGTAACTTATCAGGCAAAATTATCCACATTACCGTTGGTTTCACTTTTCATTCATAAATTTTTTTTATAAAACTAAACTTTCTTATGAAAATTACATGGATAATTGATCCTAGAATTTCAACATAATAAGGACAGCAATTCGATTTTTATGCATCGTGTGTAACTCTCATGCTTCTGCGTCGAGAGACAGTTGAGCTCCGTTGATCGTTGTACATTTTACTATTATGACAATCGACAAGCTTACTATCCACAAAAAAAGTGTAAAGAAAGGCAGTTCT
>JAQIVE010001322.1:0-25867 GCA_034698285.1 Sminthurinus bimaculatus
AGACCTTCAGTCGTTTATTGCTGACAGTCCGCAGATTTTTTAAGGAAATTACAAGATTATTGCTTAGTTTTACGACTAGTTTAATTTAATAGTACTTAAACTACAATTGTAATTTTCGATTTCAGCTCGGTACGATTCCAGTCTGAAATAACTCTCATGCAAAATGAAGAAGCAATATTTGCCATCGTCTAGTTTTCCATTATATGGAAATGGAAACCTTGCATTGGTTCGAAAAAGTCTGGAACGAAACGAGAGGGGCTCATAGAAGCACTACAAACCTTTCCTAGGTCAAAGTAGGTCAAAATAGGTACTACCCTTCGTGTAGAGGGTCAAATTTTAGGGGGCCGGGGTATAATATCTGGATCGACCTCGGTTCCTCAGCACGTTCTGCCGGAACAAAAATAGGAAAGCAAATCCCTATAATGGGAGAGATAGGGGCAAATACGACTTTTGGACATATTTTTTTGAGGGAAAAATTTTCGAGTTGAAGGTCCAAAATTTTAGAGTAGTCTTTTGTAGTATCAAGGTCAATTATGTTTTTTTTTCAGATTTTTCGGCCAACTCGTTTAAGATTTTATTTTTTATACCGTATTTCCGGTTTTTCTATCCCAGACCCCAAACCTTACATATTTTTATTTGGGTTAATAAAGGTAAAGTTTTTACAAGTTTTTCGCCTGCTGTGTGCTTGTTTTAAATTATTATAACATGAAAACTTATCAGTACATTATCTTGTCAGAATTCCGAGTTTCATCACTTTTATTGTCACTACAATCCGTTTTATAAATTCATTGATTGATCCAAACTGATTCTTGGAACAAAATTATTATAATAAAATTATTATTATAAAATAATATTATTATTTATCTATAGGGTTTGGTCGTTATTGTTAAAAGTTCAATTTATTCATATTTATTTCATTTACGATTCTTTTGTAGTGCGACCTTAGAGTAATAAAAAAATATTTTATTATTACTCTTCAAGTGCGACAAAGATTAGCGGGTATAATTTTTCGATAAAAAAAGTCAAGCAGCGAAAAATTTTGCATATCTTCTGCTGTATAAGTTTTTTCTTCCATCGGATTAAAAGTTGTGGATATAATAATAAAAGTACATATTTTAGCAACCTTTTACATTTTTGATGCTTTTCAAAGACAATGTCACTATCAAAATGTTGGGAGAGCATTGAAAAAGTACACGGCAAAAAATAATTTGTGAAAGTCAACAAAGGTTTGGTGAAAAAATCTCTCACCAAATAGTTCTGTAAAATTTTCCTGAGGCTTCTTATGAACTGGTCGTTTCAAAAAAAACTTCTAGTCATTAGAAAATCTGAATTTGACTTCTTGGGTTAAAAATGCGAAAATTTGTTGAGTAAATCGTTTGTTTTGAACATTTAACACTCCAATTGCCATCAAAAGTCGCTAAATAGTAAAATTTCTGAAATTTTATTGGACCCCTTCTAATTATTTTTTCATGTCTGGCAAGAAGCCTTACAAAAATTTTACAAAACTATTTGGTGAGAGATTTTTTCACCAAACCTTTGGTGACTTTCACAGCTTTTTTTTGGCCGTGCATAGCAATTTATAAAAGCCTCAGCAAAATTTGATCAAAATCGGTTAAACATTTCATGAAATTATTTAACATAATTTAAGATTTATTTCTAACTTGATACCGTAAAAGCATAAAAATAAATGTCTTGATGGGTTACTTACCTGGCACATTTTTACTGCTGGTTTGAAAAAGGCCGATCACTCCGACTATGACGTTCAAAATTAGACAGAATGCGATGAGCATGCAGAGGAACCCCGAAACACTCCATTTTCTGTGTTATCATTCAAATTAAATAGGAGTTTGTAAATATAATTTTACACAGACATGATCAAATATTTATGTGAAATTAGCTATTACACACTTGTAGTAGAGGAGATTAGAATCCTTTTGCAGGAGTCCATGTATTGGCATGATCCCCACCAATCGGCCGAATATGAGAAATGGCCGCAGACACTGATACAAATCCTTGCTGGGAATCCCCATTTCCAACTCAAAGCTGTTTCTCCCTTCACTCCCATTGTAATTGTAGTTTGAATTGCAATTATTATTGGTAATTTGACAACTATTCTCTTCAAGGCCAGAAATAATACTCCCGTCGATATTGCTACTGCTCCTTTTATTATTATGCTTGTGGTTATTATTGTTCTTATTTCTGTGGATGTTGTTCAAATGCAAATTCAATTCGCCCAAGTCCACTCCCACGCAATTCACACTCGTATTTGAATTCTTCTTGGTCTTGATTCCGCCCATGTGAATACTCTCCGATTCAGAACCTCTTTTCTCAATCCCAAATTGATGGTCCGAAGGAGAACTTATAAAAATGTTTGTCACTCGTCCAATCGCGTCCGAATCCCGGTGATTTTGATTTGGCTCCTGTCCTTTTTCAATTTTACTATCTGTCTCCTGATTCGCATTGTTGTTACTATTAAATAGTCTGAATCCAAACCATTGTAGGTTGTTAAATCTCATTGTTCGCTTCTGTTCTTCGTGTCTTTCCTTTAGTTCCAATCATCGGATGTCAATGATGGGGCAAACAATGCACGTTTCCACCAAAAAGTATTGTGTAAACTTTATTGTCAGTACTCAATGCTCAACACAATTTCAAGTTCAGAGTTAGATTTGCGTGGATTGAGGGAAAGCAAATAATGACTTGTTCTTCTGCACTCCCAATTGACAGCAGCAGCAAGTGGAGAAAGAAAAGAAAAGGAAAGAAAAAAATACTAAACAGGGAGCGATGCAGCTCACAATAACTTTCACATTTTATCAAGTTTGTCCATTTTGCCATAATATGATTCTACGTGGGTTTCTTCCTTCCTGCTTAAGTACAGTACAATTAGAGCAGTCACAGTCAATCGATATTGTAGAAAAGTATGTTGCAGTGTGTATTATTAAAAAACTCAGAGAAGAAGAGGATTATTTTGTTCTCAAACGGCTTGTTTGTCCACAATTATGCTGTCATACGTATAATATCGGCTTCTTTTTGTGTGAGAGTGCGTATGTATATCTATGCTTGTGCTTTTGTGCAGTTGCAGGAAAGGAACAAGAGAAAAATTTGTGTGAATGTCGCGGACGAGTGTCGCTTTCGTTTTAGTAAAACGAATGTTACAAGGGTGACACCTGCAAGGCAAAGGCAAACAAGGACGGAAACGGAGAGCGAAGATGCAGTCAAACCTCGATATCCTCGTAGTATAATTCTACAAAAATCTTTTGGCATGTCGAAAACCAGGCTCAACAGACAAGTATGCGTAACTATTAGTTACTTCCTCGAACATTTGGTAGCATAATGGTAATTCAATAGGTCAGATGTCTGTAAGATTCGGGCTTTCGCCCTATGAAAATTAAAAAAGTCTCAATGGCTCTCAATGTTTCTTATCCGTTGACGATAACCAGGTTCCAGTGTATGGGGTAATAATGCATAACTTTTATGTACTTTGACTTGACAATGGTGAAAGCCTGCAATCCATCCATCATGAGAGCCAC
This sequence comes from Sminthurinus bimaculatus, assembly GCA_034698285.1. Classification (NCBI taxonomy): domain Eukaryota; kingdom Metazoa; phylum Arthropoda; class Collembola; order Symphypleona; family Katiannidae; genus Sminthurinus; species Sminthurinus bimaculatus. The sequence continues at coordinate 3,528 of JAQIVE010001322.1, forward strand.
TGACGAAAACTTTTATCGATAGTAAACAAATCGCTTTAATTCCCGGAGCCGGATTACTGGACAGATGCTTCTTTCCATGGTTTATGTACAACATGTAAAATGTAATTTCATGCGAGTGCCTGCAAAATGTCCGTAAGTAGACACACTGATGACATTGTGTGAAGATTGTAGATGACTAGAGTGCAGATTGAAGAAAAGGTGAAAAAAGAAAAACAACAGCTCTATTTTTGTGCAATACTTCAAAAGTACTCACTCTGCTCTGTGTGTACACATACGACGATGCTTCTTCAACTTATTTTTAACACTATTCAATATTCAGTTACCTAGGTGACAGTAGGAAAACTCCGTATGAATAAAAACGGAATGAAAGGCATTGAAATGAGGAATGATTTTAAAGTTTTTTGTATCGAACGGCGTTGAAATCTCTCATTGCATCGTGCCGTATCTACATCATGTTTTAAAAATTTTAGCGAACTACACGGGCAAAAAGATGGGAAATATATTAAATATTATGTTGATTGCCTTCATTACATTCATTACATATCATGAGCATGGAACATGATGGCTAGACTTGCCACATAACTTGGTTTGAAATTTGTAACTGGGTTAGTAGTCGGTGGTCCATTCAATTGAGATAAGAGAATCTGTATAGAAAACGCGTGTAATTAACTACACACAATATGACATGCCTGATAACGTTAGACTAAAATCCAAAATGTCAAGTGCATGTAAATAACACAAAGTCATGACTTCAATATAAAACATAAGTTTTGACATGGATAACATGCGAAAAGGGCCAAAACAACATGCTTTGAAACTACGAAATATTTTGACGATGTTTAATCTCCATTTGGAAAATTCTGGATTGTATTATATTACGCACTTAGTACTTATAACTTATAATATATTGATTATGCCTTATCGATATCGGCTCCCACGAGTTTTACCTGATTAATTGTTGTTATTTTAACTTTATCAATATTTTTTACAGAGATTCTTTTATTTGCTTCTGAAACGGAAAGGTGGATGTAACTTTTTCTTTTCGTAACATACAATTCAACCTATAAAAAACTCAAAATTTACACAACTAGTATTTGCAAAATGAGATCGTCTTCCGTTTTTATTTTCGTGGGCCTTTGCCTTGGCCTCAGCTTTTCGGCCATTCTCCCCAGAAAGTTGGGAGAGGTCAAGCTGGAGTTTAGTGCCTTTCTCCAAATATTCCAGGAGCATCACAACCAAAACGAGGCTCCCTTTGACCCTGATCAATTCACTCTTCTTGTCTCCACATTCGATGCCTACAATTTCTTCAAGGTGAGAAAAAAGTCAAGCAAATGACGCACAAAAAAACTTATTTTAACTTGTAAGTAAATCTTGTACTTAATTGTGAGTGCACATTGATGATGATAATTGTTAAATTTAGACGGACAAAAAATATTATCTCCGAGGTCCGGGCAAGTATTTAAAAAATATTACAGCCCTTTCAGAGGCCATTACACTCTTGGACGAAACCGCATTTTGGCCCAATGACCCTGACTTTGTAGAAGGTAAAGTTAAATATTTTCAGTTTAACGCTGCCTCATGGCGGATTCATATGCTTGAAATTAAAACTTAAATATTTATATTCACTAGTCTTAATGATACCTATTTAAGTTGAAGTTGAAATTAAGGGTTTTTCACGGATTTTACAGAGCAAGTATTTGGCTACGAAGCAGTTGCTTGGCCCAGTGGATTTCTTGTCCCAGGTAAATTTACAAATGCACACACGACAAAAAACGATATTTATTCGCAGTCAGTTTTGAAATTTTACGATTTTACTTTGTGATGTATTGAGGTGTGCATTTTTTTGAATTTAGGAAAAACCAAAGGCCAACTTGAAATCTACAACTTCAGGAACTTTAGTCAACCACCAGTCAACATAGCTAGTTTAGATGTAAGACCGTTTTTCATATACGGAAAAATTTCCGTATACTTAGTGCTAGCTTTGCTATATTATATCCTAAAGAAAAGTTAAATTGCTTGACATTTGACCTTAATACCATTTTTGTTCCAGACCTTGAATTGGTACTACCATCGAACTGTATTTTTCGACGTGAATGGCGATGGCTTCATTGATGCCGTCACGGCGAGATTCCAAACGCCGACGGTTACCAATCCCATTCGAGGTCAACTCGTTTGGTTTGAAAACCCCGGAGGTCCATTAAGATCTGATTGGAATCAACACGTTCTCGTTACCGATGGCCCAGGTTTGCTTCAATTTCCATCCATCCTTCAATTTTCCTCAACTCTATTTTTACTTTCATTACTTATTTACATAATATATAATATATAACTGCATTTTTGTGTACAGATGTTCATTTCCGCCGACTTCCGATTACAAACAGTGGGAACGTGACCTACGACTGCTTCCTCGCCTCCGAGTTTTGGAACGAACAAATTAATCTTTACTGTGTCCAGGATGCTCCCACCGCATGGACCAACACCTCAAACGTAAATAAGCCCTAATCAGCTATCCTCTATTTTCTATCATGCTCTCAAGCATGAAACAATAAATTTTTTAAATTTAACGTTTGACTTTGATTACACACAGATTATAAAAGTTCCCGTGGACCTCACAGCGGGCCAAGCTTTTGACTGGTGAGCAGATATTTTCTTGTTCTCGCATTTGGAAAAAATGACTGAAATTTTACAGCTTTTTAAGGAATCTCAAAAACATTTTCTGTCTCTTAATGTATTTACAATTTACACATTCAATGTTTAACAGCCTGGTTGGAGACTTTAACAAGGACGGAGTCCTGGACTTGCTGGCCACCATTTATAATACGCAAACAGAAGAAGGGTTCGCCGTAGCATATGAAGTACCCAGTACTTTTCCGTAAGCTAACGTTATTGAAAACTGCATAATATGCTTTTATCAAAATTCTAAGTAAATCTCATTAAATCTGCAACCATACCTCATTTGAACTATGAGTAAGCGCTAAATTTTTACATTTTTCAACAGAGAAGGAAACTTTACCCGACATGTCATAGCTTCGGGATTTGAGGCCAATCAAATCGTGGCAGGTAAAATCTAATGGCCAATGATCAAATGACACTTCAACTAATTAAGCATAAACTTATACATAGTAAACTTATACATAGTAAAATACTACAATTATGTTTCTTTTGCCAGGTGACTCGATGAGTCCAGGTAGTGCAAAAATGTTTTACCGGCACGTATCGGAATCTGGGTCCAAGCCGAGTCTGATGCTGAGTGGGGATGACGACGGCCGTCACTACATTCTCACCCCACTCTCAGAGGACTCTTCCGACTGGACCTACTCCAAAGACATTTTGGTGGACACGAACATGACGACTGCAGGCAAGTTTGCTGTCGAGGATTTGGACGGAGATGGCTGGTCAGAAATTATTGGTAAGTCAAATTAAGGCCAATATGACGCGACACAAATTTTGTAGATTGTAGAAAAACAGGCTGAGAATCCAGAATGACATCAGGATTTTTAAAGGGCAATTAAACTATCACTTTATTCCTTACAAATAGAATGCTGTGAAAATTGATGTTAATTGTATAATATTTACATGTAATATACAATAAAGTAGTGTAACTCGTTGATTTTTTTTGTTCACAGCTGCTGGCTATTCTTCCGGAACTTTGTACATCTATACTTTTGCTCCTCAACTCTCTTACTAATAACTAGCTTTCGAATTGATGTACCAACGAAGTGTTGTATATATTATGCGATGCAAAGTTAATTATAACTATTATTACAATTATTATTATTAAGCAATAGCGCAGAAGTGCGTTTAAACAATAAAATACTCGAAAACTTAAAAGGATAAAAAAAATTTCAGTTAAACAATTTCTTCAATCACTATAGTTCATAAAACGCACAATTGCATTGGAATTTTTAGACTCAAAACTACATGTTACAAAAACCCAAATCAAAAAACTTCGAAACAAATCGTGGGGTGACCCCAGTACATTTTTAACTCTTCCCAAATCTTTCACTATAAACAAAGATGATTGATTAAATGCTTCTGAGTTGCCGGTCAGGAAGGGTTTCGAGCTCTAAACTGCCGATCTGAAACTTTTTCCGAGTCTCTAAGCTGCAAGTCAGGGAATTTTCAGGGCTCAGAGCTGTGGGTCAGGAACTTTTTTGGGCTCCGAGCGGCCTGTCAGAAGCTTTTTCGGGCTCCGAGCTGCCGGTCAGAAATTTTTTTGGTCTTTGAGCTGCGGGTCACGAAATAGTTTGGTCTCTGAGCTACGGGTCACGAAATGCTTTCGCCACTGCAGGTCACGAACTAGTTTCGCCTTTTGAGCTGCAAATCACTATCTGGTTTCGTCTCCGAGCTGCAGGTCACGAACTGGTTTCGTTTATGAGCTGCAAGTCACTATCTGGTTTCGTCTCCGAGCTGCAGGTCACGAACTGGTTTCGTTTATGAGCTGCAGGTCACGAACTGGTTTTGTTTATGAGCTGCAGGTCACGAACTTGTTTTGTCCCTGAGCTGCCGGTCATGAGTTTTTTCGTGCTCCGAGCTGCCGGTCAGAATTTTTTTTGGTCTTTGAGCTGCGGGTCACGAACTGTTTTCATCTCTGAGCTGCAGGTCACAATCTAGTTTGGTCTCTGAGCTGCAGGTCACGAACTGGTTTCGTCTCTGGGCTGCAGGTCAAGAACTCTTTTCCCCTCTGAGTTGTAGGTCAGGAACTCTTTGTGATTTTGAGCTGCAGGTCACGAACTGTTTCGGATTCTGGGCTGCCGGTCAGGAAGTTTTTGTATTTTTGCTCTGGACTCTTTTCTACTGTTCCGCACCTACCGGAAACCGATAAGTGACCACAGCCGACCTCTGACTCTGTTGATTTTACTTTCGGTTTACAAAGGACTGTGTGCAGGATGATGCAGAAAGCTCCATTAGCCTTTTCATGAAAAAAATGCGTTTTCGAAGGTTTTTGTATTTGTGAATGTTTCATTTTATAGGAATAAAAAGATTTTGGTTTTCCGATATCGAAAAATTAAAAAATACGGCCTTATGATTATACTGCCGCGATAGTAAAAATAAACTTCCACAATTCCAACAGGTCAAAGGCAAATTCTAGTAGGTACATACAATGTCCGGCTGATAAGTGCATCTATGTACATTGTACATAGTGTAACAATACCAATGTACGATGTACAGGTATTTATCGATGCATGTATTTCATATTGTAACTGTGTTAATTTTAGCATAGAATATGCCTAACTTAAATACAAATTACATAATATATGGACATTGAGGCAATGCAATGGTGGAACCGGCAAGGGCATTTAAAAGTGTGCTAACTTGCCTATCATAATTTTGCACATGTTTAGGTATGTATGTATTTAATATACAGCATGTGCAGTGCATATATATTATATATGTATACGAGAGTGTCAACTCTGCTGGAATTAATCGTGAAAAGTGCTTTGTAGTCAACAAATGTTGATGAAACGTGCAACCTTTTGAAAGAGATAAACAAATCTGTCACATTGTTTTTTTTTTGCTATCCAACTAGTAATGCAAGCATACTAATTGTCATTATCAGCTATAAGTTTCCATCGCTTACCTAATTATTATTCATCGTTATTGATTATGGACAAATAGATTGACGTAAATTCATTGGGATTGTCAATGTGAGCAGCTGCAAATTTCATTCATATGATCTTCATACATGCAAAATATTTATTATTAACCCATAGCTGCAAAGCGGTCCATCAAATAATGGCGGACAGCATTTTTTCTACTCACAGTTGGGGCAATTTTATATTAATTTTTCGATGGTCTGCATTTTGGGGATCAAAAAAATCAAACAATTCAGCTGAAGCTTCCTTAAGAAAAGTAGCTCATGTTCTAAAACAAATCTCCAGATTTTTGTTGAATATTTTCAGTCAGTTCAAAGAATTCTGTATATGTAGATATTGGCGTAGTTATGTTACTTTGTAGCAGAATAAAAGTAACATACTGTGGGTCGAAATCCATCGTTTTTTTTTGTTGTTAAATACCTTTAAAAAAAAGAACACTTTCCAAATAATGTCCGTTTCGCGAAGTTGATTTTTTGAATAGAAGTAAGTACATCAATAGAATCAATAACCAATATCATAAATTCACAATGTATGCTTAGTGTAGCAGACTATGTATAATTATATGTCATAAAGTTTGCGGACATGAGGTGGACTCCAGATTCCAGCAGACCCGGCATGTGTATAACATGTATTTATTCTGTGATATCGCCCATTTATCGCCAGTCTCACGGCCAACAAAACTATGGTTATTATAAGTATGTACTTATCCATTTACAAGATTGTGATAATATGTGATGCTGACGATCTGGATTTTGTTGTACCATATTTAACCACAGTCAAGTTTTTATATTGGCCCCTTAGTCTGGCCAATGAAAACAAATTTAGCATTTTCCCTTATCTTCAGCATCGATGCTAACAATACTCACTAATAAGTATTTATTATGCTTGGTCATCTTAAAAATTAGCAGAGCTGTTCATTTAAACGACGGGATATTCGGCAGAGCTGTTGTTGTTGCCACAAAGAACCAAGAGAGAAACATCTCCAACAAAAAACAGCAGCAACGCCACCAATAACGTAACAAATGGACGGTAAATCCCTGTGATACGGTATCAACTTTATGGAGCCAGTTCTCTAATTTTCCGTTTTCCGACTAGTTAAATTCTTCAGATCGAATCCTGTTCTGATTTTGACTGCATAATATAGACATTGAGACACTTTTTGTCTACGTTTAGTTGCTTTCACCCTTCAGTTATATCATCAACAAAAATGAATTCGAGTTCCCTTTTGGCCCTTTGCATTCTTCTCTTTTCGGTTTTGGCCCTCAACTCCAGTGGTAAATTGTCCTTTTGTAGTCCTTGCATTTGTGTGTCATTTAGTTTATTTATTAATATTTCTTTGAATTTTCTATTAATGATTGATTGATTAAACCCCTGTTGTGTATGTGTTGTACTTGCATTTAGTTGGGGCTGTCGGTTCAGATTCTTGTGCCAACCGATGTGATGACAAGCCAAATAATAACTTTGACTGCCAGTGCAACAAAGTAAGCTTTTTAATCGTCCCAAATTCTACATCTAGCCTTGGAAAAAGTCTTGGCTTGAGATTCGTTCAGATTTTGACACGTATTCAGTCGAAATTTTCATGCTTTTTCGAAAGAGAAACTATCAAACTCTTGACTTCTCATTTTCGATCGCCAAGCAACTGAAAATAAGACGACAAACTTGATTTAGTTTGATGACACGGTAAATGTATTTAACTGATCTCATCGAAATTTGATTCCAAAGTATTCTTCTCGTCTTTCCAGCCATGTGAAACATACAAGGATTGCTGTAACGACTACAGTAATATTTGCCTGGGGCAGCCGGTAGGCTCTTGCCAAGGAAAATGCGACGTTACGGGAACCGACCCAAACGCACCCTGTCAATGTAACAAGTATGTAAATAAATAAATAAATCCTTGGGAAAGAAATCTAACTTGATGAAAATTTGATCAAATTTTGACAAGTTTAACAATTTTTGATAAATAATAAATTAATAATCCAAATAAATTCATATTTTGTGTCCAGACCCTGTGTGAGTTTCGGCGACTGTTGTCCCGACTACGAGGATGTGTGTGGGGACGGCGAATTGCCCGGTGGTGTCTCCAATGACGACATAATGAACCTGACGGAGGAAATGTATAAAGAGGAAGCAAAGAACCCCAACAATGCAAGGCGAGACGTCCAGGTTGATATCCAGGGGCAAACGAGTCAAGGATCAACTGCTGACAAAGCACCACTGCCGTACATACGCACAGATTATAGACCATACACCATACGATCAGTTTCATTCAAGTTGTTCCAAATCCTTCTTTTTTATTGTCCATTTTTTATTTGCAGGTTGCTAAACGTGAGTTCAGCGGCTCTGACTACAGGAACGATTGGGCTTCTCCGGGCACTCCATGACAACTATATTGCGGAGGTGGGTTCCAAGGAAGTCGTCACCGACGGAGAGTTGGCCGAAGAAAAAGCCTTCCTCGATGCCGTCTTTGCCTCCCCCGTATTCCAAAAGGCCCGGGCTTTCCTCATTGCCAAGGGCTACCTCACCGAAGCCAACTTTCGAGACACCTTCTACCAAATCTGGTTTGGACTGTACTCAAGAAGTGGAAGTACTCTGGGCAGCAGTGGATTTGAACACGTCTTTCTTGGTAGATTTCCTTGATAATTTCCACAAGGTTTCAATTTTGTTTTTGATTCATTTTACAAAATGTTCATAATTTTTGAGTTCAATTTTGAATGTTTTTTGATTAGGTGAATTGAAAAACGGGGAAACATCAGGCTTCCACAACTGGGTCTACTTCAACCGGGAGGAGGAGAATGGCAACCTCAACTACAATGGATGGTTGGATTTTGCCTCTTTCGGACCGGAGGGTGACCTCGTGGCCCACAACTTTAAGTGGAGGAACAACCTCAAGCCCATCAGCTCCATGTTCGTTGGGACGTCTCCCGAGCTGGAACTCGGACTCTTCACCGTCTGCTGGTATACTCGACCCAACTCTCGGTGCACCGTCAAACTTAACAACACTAAATTCTATGTACAAACCTACGACATTAATTGCGGTAGCAAAAAGTGCGTCGCCTCTTCCTATGCAGACATTTCCATCTAATTGTCTTTATATTTAAAAAATATCTTTTGAATTTAATCCATGTAATATCTACATATTTTTGATATTGGTTTTGATTTTTGTACAGTATTTCATTGAAGTGTATAACATGCTCGCTGTGTGATAAGAATTCTGTGATTTCAAGTAAAATTATACGAGTAAAGTACGAAAATTTTAAAAATAAAGGTGAAAATTCAATTTTCACATTACTGACCATTCTTGCGCAGTGTATTGGACAGAGTTTCCATGTTTTTATTGCACAATTGAGAGATGTGCATTGAGAGATTTGTCTACTGTGGATTTACAATCGTGTTGTTGGTCGTGGGATATTCGACGTGCGCAAAGAGCTGGATAAAATTGTCCCAAAAGAGGAGGAGAAGAAAGGTGGTCACGACCAGGAGGAGGAGCGCCAGGAGCCAGCCTATCGTACAGCAGGTTGGTGTGAAGCCCAAGCAACAATGGCGTCCCTTCTCATTGTCATCTGATTCCTCATCTTCCGTTTCATCCTCGTCCTCTTCATCTTCGTCCTCGTCGTGGTCATCGTCGTCGTCAGGGTTACGAGCAGCTGGTTTGTGTTTGTTTTGCTGTCCGATTGCAGCCCATGAAACTTTCTTTTGACCTGAAGCGGAAGGTGAAGATGTGGGCAGAGGGGACTTCCGCTCAGTGTTATTGTTGTTACTCTCTTCCTTCCGTATTTTATTCTTGGTCTCCTTTTTCTTTGTCCTTTTTGACGATTCTTCGTCACCCTTATGCTTGCGATTAGCCAGCTTCCGGCTCATTCCCTCCACTAAAATTTAGAAGTTGTTTCCATTAACTATTTATAATTATTATGATTATGCTCCGCTCTCCGCTTTCACTGATTATATATTTATTGAATTTCGAAAATGAAAATGATAATATGATTGAATCTGTTTTATTTATTGTGGTTATAAAGTTAATTGCCATTGCAATTAAATTGTATAAAAAGTCGCCAAAAGACGATGAAATTTTCTATAAATCGGAGGGTTTTCATCACTTATGAATTTGTGCAGAAATAATACTTGACGCTAGTCTTTTGTACGTGTGTGATATGACGAAAATTTTCGACCTTTGACATTTTTTGTATAAATAACATACAACAAATTTTTTCGACACTTTTTACCTACAAAAATAAATAATTTGAATGTACATGGACCAAAATCGAGCAATTAACTATTCATAAAAACAGAGTTAAAGAATTAAATAAATAAGGTGCACCACTAACAACATCTAGAATCTACTTATGTACGATTATTATACAGAAATACTATTCTACAATAAATTATTGTTGTGATTATAAATTCATTTCATGGAGTAGTCGACGGGTTGATTGTCAAGATCAAGGTCATGACTAATGAGGTCGCCCTGGAATCGAGAAATAATGGCGCTGGAATCAACATCAACTTGACTTTGGTGACTCATCTCGTCGTGATGCATCAAGAATTGGGATTGATGTACATTCTTGCCTGGCAACTTTTTCATTTCCATTTCGCCCATCGCCCATTGGGCCCCAAAATTGGGGGAATCCATGCTGTTGCCAAGGGAACTTCTCCTTATAGGGCTACCAAGGGAACCCCGCTGTATAGGGCGGGCTTTGGTGATACTGGTCGAGTTGGAGTTGGATTTGGAGTTGAGACTGCCGGCGGCTTTCTTCGTGTGGATGAGCATGTGTCGTGTCACGTGACTTTTTCTCCCAAAACCTGGGTCAAAGGTCAAAGACAAAAAATTAACACCCTTGATTCAAATATTACACCGAATAATAATATAACGCTGAATGAAATTGAGATTTGATTTGGTGATTACCTCGTTGACAGACGGAGCAGAGAAATGGTTTGTCTCGTCGGTGACTCACTTGATGGGACTTGAGAAGGGACTTTTGTCGGGCAACATAAGTGCACCCTTCATATGGGCAGGGCACAGGGCCCTGATTTTGATTTTGATTTTGGTTTTGGTCCTCTTCCCCCGCTCCCATCTTAGACTCCACCCCTATCCTAGTACAATTAGAGGGCATGACCTTTGGCCTTCCTTCTTGCTGCTCCGGTATGACCCTTTGTATTTTTTCCTGTATTTGTGGTTGTCTCTGTTGAATTTGTTGTAATTCTTGTTGATGATGGGGCGCATGGAAAATGAGGGAGTGTTGGTTCAAGGTTTCCCGCTCAATGCAGAAGAACTCGCAGCGACTGCACTTGTAGGGAACGTCCTGATTTCCTGCATGAAGGGTCATGTGCAAGGTCAACTCCCCAGTCTTATTGCTTTGAAAGGCACAAAAGGGGCAGGCGGTCCAGAGGGGAGAGATTCCCACCACACTGGGACACATGATGCCTTTGCTCGACCTCCGCGCACACCTTTCTACCACCACTCCCCCCGAATTGGAAATCCTCAGGGGCGGAGGCATGGGCATCGGCAGCCGAATTGGAATTGAAATTGGCAGTGTGCAGGACGATGACGTCGAGATCTGGGTCTGGGTCAATCTGTCCATGGGTAGAGACTTTTCTATAGATTTTCGATGAGCTATTTTTGTGGGGGTGGTTGAAAGTTCGATGGGGGTGATTTGTACTTGTGACTTGGCGGGCGATAGGGGTAAGTAATGAAGGACAATCCTGTCCCCGGACTCTGATTCCTTGTTGTTGAATCTAAGGAGCTCTTGGAGGGTGGAGGGAGGGGAGGGCACGATCGATATTCCAGGGGGCAGTTGCACATTTTTCCGGGGTGAGCTGGAGATTTTATGGTCATTGAAGCTGGAGCTGGAATTTGAGTTAGAATTGGAGTTGGAGTTGGGGTTGAAGCTGGACTTTGATTTTCTTTGTGCATGCAGCTTATGTTGATACTCGACAATAATTTCGTCGTCCTCTTGAATTTTGGGGATGGGAATTTGGACGGAGGAAAAGACCGGGTGTGGATGTGAATCCCCGTTTTGATGATGGAGGTCAGCGTTGGAGTGGACATTTTCCTGGGGCGCCTGCTTCATTCCTTGTTGTCGATTGTGCAGATGCTTCCAAAGAGACATTCTCACGTGATTCGAGCTGCCGCTCGACTCGTTGTTGTTTCTTGTCTGCGGATGGTTGGTATTGTTTTTGTTGTCGATGACGATGGGGTTGTTGTTTTGGATGACTCTGACTTTGACTCGTTCGGGACTTTTCCTCTCCGGCAGATGCTGCTGTTGTTGTAACTGTTTTGGTTGTACTTTATGTTGCATCGGGGCATTATTGTCATTATCGATGAGGTTATTGTTGTTGTTATGACTGAGCCGCTGCTGGAGCAAAGAGACGCCATTTAATAAAGCTCCCGGGAAGAAAATGGACAGGGGATTCTTATGCTTTTGGTTGTTTTCCCTTAAATCGGCACTCACCTCATTTGAATCGTAGTAAGACGGACTTTGTTGCGGCTGTTCCTGCTGTCTTTTTTCTTCGCTAACTGGAACAATTTGAAGAGTGATTGGAGGTTTTTCCCACATTGACCTTTTGGGGTCAGGTTCGATACTTGGGGACCTCAAATTCGAGATTCTTGGGCATGACTTGACCAACTTTTCTTTGCTGGAATTGTAATCATCATCATCATCCTCAATAGGGAAAATTTCAATTGACATGGATCTTTTTCGTCCACCCCTGACCAAGGTCATGTTCATCCCTTCGATTGATTGGCTTCCGCCTTCCTCTACCAGTATTTGTACTTCTTCCTGTTGTACAGGCACAACTCGCTCAACATTTGGCATCTCCCTAGCAATTTCTACAACTGACTGTGACCTCTCTTGGCTTCGTTGGGTGATGCGGGTCAGTTGTGGTTGTGATTGTGTCATTTCATCCCTGTCTTTTGCATCTTCCTCAGCTTCCTGGTATTCGGGGATTTGCTGAGGGCTGGAGGGAATCGGAGTCGGAATTTCCAGAGGAGGATTTGTTGATATTTCGATACTTTTATCCGGAGTTTCTTCCTCTTCCTTCTTGTCTTCCACTAAAGTGACCTCATTTTCCTCAGTCGGCTGGGTCATAAATTGGCCAGCTGTGAGTTTTGTCTCTGGTGTCTTGTTTCGGTCATCTTCATCGTCATTGTGATGGTGAGGCTCTGATTGTGACTCTGGCTCTGTGACTTCTTCCACTTCAGTTTGGGGGAGGAGAAGCGGCATTTCCGGAGAATCATCAAGTAGCCGAGTGTGCGTCTTCAAGTGGAGGTTAAGATTGTCCTCGAGCCCAAATGTGTGACTACAATGGGGGCAAGCATGGCGGGGCTTGTTCTCATACAGGTGAACCAACCCATGTCGGTTCCAGTCCGCTCGGTAAAAACAGAAAAAGGGACACAGGTCACAGGCAAAGCGCCGGGTGTTTTTCTGCCATTCCAACAGTTTTTCTCGTCTCCCTTGGCTACACTCACAACTCAGCACCCTCAGTTTACTTTTCCTTACTATTTTCTTCCTCCACAAATTAATTAGCCTATCAACCCGCATTTTATTGTCCAATCTGTCACTCATTTTCATGTTCATTTCAACCCTCAGCTTATGCCTGCTATTTCGCATTCTCACTCGTTTCATTGCCCCTATTTGAAATTGCAAATTTCTTCTTTTCCTTTATCACAAACTCAGTCACTGATATAGTGAGGTCACTGATGAGGTCAACTCACTCTTTGAGCCAACTTCTAGGGTCACTGCAAACAACACGGAAAACAACAAAAAAACAAAAGGTAAAAATAACATGAAGAGCAAAAATATTTTTAAAAAATGAGGAAAATTTTAGAGCTTTTGTGTAACGTGGTTTTTCTTGGGGAAATGCAAGGAAAAATGAAACATACTGAAAGGAATTAAGATTTGAGTGGAGGTGGAAAAAACTAAAATGGAAAAGGGTGTCCAGGGATGGAGGAATTAACAAGAAAAAGGAAGAAAAGGAAGGGAAACTGCAAATCCAGAAATAGAAAGGAAAGGCCGGAGTGGATTCAATCAGTGAAGGTTTCCCTAATAGATATGTACGTACTATGTACTTACAGGACTTAAGGGGTGAAGGGGCAAGGGGTTGAATGCGCTGTTAATCCCATCGCCCACTAATATTTTCCAGCTTTTAATATGTACTTAATACCTATGGATTTTTGGATTTGGACCTGGATTTTGGTTGGACTGTTGTTGGGTTGGAATGTTGAGCGGAGGTCACTAACAAAATAAAATTAAACCTAAAGCCTAAAAATCTAAATTGAATACATACCTGTGTAAATTTATTTATATCTATCTATGTATACATAATATGTAGTTAGTTACGGGGCGAAAATGTCCATGTCCTTTTCCCTTTCTCTACTTGCTATCTTTGACCAATATTTTGTAATTTGTGATGTATTATGTCCCTGTCTTGTAGGTTGGGGAGAATCCCCGATGGCTTTGGATTTTCAAGAAGTGTATGTATGTTGTGTGTATAAACAAAAATACTCGTGAACAAACTGCTCCTAATTTTTCCAGCTATATAGCTAACTATGTATAGCTGGAAGTCCTTCCTTTTCCCCTATTTTTTCTTAACCCTACATAAGTATAATATATTATGATAATATATTGTAGTATCTATCTACAATATACATAGTTGTATGTGTACTTGGGTCTACTTTTCCATAGATATTCGTAAAAGTGTTCTCGTTCGTGTCCCAGAATACAATTCTATGTAATAATAATAATAATAATAGTGATAATAATTGGAGGCAAAGGAGGGAAAAGGAGAAGAGAGCCTGCGGCAAGGGAAAAAAGGTCTTCAGCTAGGTATTTAGTACAATTTTATAACTGTATGTATGCCTTATGCCTCTACATAGTTGGATAGATATTGTATGGAATGAGTTCTCCCTTTTCCATTTTCCGTCCGTCACTGTTCCGTCGACGAGAAACAGAGAGAGAAGGACAAGGACTGTACGCACTGGATACTGGATGCATGCACGGTGTGTTTTCTATGTATAATATATAAGGTGCCAGAGTATCTATAGGATACAAAAGCACAAACAAAGGGAGAGAGAAAGAGAGAGCAAGAGAGAGAGAGACAGATGCAGATGAAGGGTCTGAAATTGTGTTCTCTCTCTCTCTTGCTCTCGTGTTACTCATTGTCGAGTCGAGTCGAGTTTATGTAGTTTTAGCTTTAGTTCAGCTCCGTTTCCCCTTATAGTTTACTACATACATAAACATTATTATCATTATTATGGCTGGAGTTGTGGAGACAGAGCCAGCTCATATTCTTCACCTGATACCTACGTATACCTACATACATACATAAATACTTGATACTTTCCACATCCTCACACTTTTTAACCGGCTCTCTCTCTCATGTGATTTTTATTGTAGGTACTTGCACATTGTACACGGAGAGAGGGATGCAGGGAGGGAGAGAGGGGTAAGAGAGGGGGTACCAAGAAGAAACATTAAATTTTGACTTGATGCAAACCAAGTCACCATCTCGTAACCGTCGTTTTTTTTGGTCTACAGTCTCTTGTTTGTATTCTATAGGTATGGATGGAGTGTAAGTAGTAAGTACGTAATAAGTTCGCATTGTCTACATACACACATGTATAGCATTTATTTTTACTAATAATATAAATCCAAATTTGTATTGTTGTCCGAGGATTTCCTCTCATCATCATTCTGCTTTCATTACAGTCCCTTTTTCTGTTTCAGCCCCTTCGTCTTCTTCTTCTTCTTCCGTTCGTCCCACGCAAAGGGCAGAGCGACTGGGGCTTCAGAGTTAAGAACAAAGTCACTCTTTGTTCTGGTTCTGGTTCTAGTTTTGGTGGTTGCGTGTGGTCGCTTCCCCGAAACCCAAGTGTAAAAAGTCCTAGCTGTAGATACAGTCTCGTCTTAAGTAATAACAACAGTTACATACATATACATAAGTACACACGCATGACCATCTGCTGATTTTGAAATATGATAGCCCAGTAGTTATATTATACATCATATAAATATTATTATGGTGCGGTGACTGGAATGATGACTGGACTCGCCTCGGATGAGACTCAGAAGACGGGAAATGGAAAACCGGTTGGAAGTCGAAGGACACAAACACACAGACATGCAACCCTAGACCAAGAATGCAGACATGTAATACTGGGGCACAGATTTCAGATTCAGAGTTATCAAAATGAAGCAATAAGTAAAAAAAAGGGAAATTGTTGTACTTTTTCCATTTTAAAACTTTTTACATACTAAAACACCTTTCATTTTAAAAGCAACTTCTGCAATCAAAATCCTTGTCGAATCTGTTACAAATATTATCAAAATGGATGCCTTAGCTGTTAAAGTTGATCTTAATGAAGTAACTATCGAGCAAAAAGATTTAAATATAAATGCTGCGGGGATCTGAAGGGGATACAAAACATAAAATTAAAGGTAAGTACTAAAATATGGACGGTTGAAATGGCAAGGACGGGAGGAAAAATTCAAATTTCCCCTTGACACACAATAATTGACAAATTCGACAATGAACCCCTTTTTTCCCTATAAAAGATTGGCAGCTGTCAATAAAAATTGAAAATCAATAAAAATAATACTATGCAAAATATGATTTACTTTGATGTGTTGCATTTTGCTCCAATTTTCCCAGTGTCGAAATGGTAAATGAAACAAATGTATGCGCCGTCAGGCTTCCTCGGGCGTCTCATGTCGATCAATTCTTCCCCATGTCTGCATGCTATGAAATTCTAGTCAGATGCATCGAAATACGTATACGATAGATACATCAAGAAAGCAACTCGATGGTTAAAGTACGCGTAGAATTAAAATGGAGAAACATGAACTGAACAGCAGAGCGCCCTCTTTTGAGTCACGAGAAAAGTGAAGGAAGTGCAATGGCGTGTTTGAATGTACAAGTTGGAGGCTGTTGTACATATTTGTATTATGGCTCATATGTTTTATATCTGTAGATTTTTATGTGGAAAAATACGAGTCGAAGCCCGGAGTCGAAGAAGAACAAAGGAATATTAAAAACCTATGACTAAAGCACACAGCCATTAAAAATAAGTGTGAGTGATGTAATAACTACATACAAGCATATGTATATACAATACAAAACTTTGACTAGAGACAATGACAGCAGTTAATGGCAAGGGTTGATAATAAATTTTTGTCATTTATATATTTTGACGTGGTCCATCAGCCATTTTAAGAGGGGTTTTTATTGCCGCTTCAAACTGCTGTTAACTAATATCCTCATGTGGCTCAACTTGCGTATTATTCCTATGACTATGATGTAATGTCAAAGTACTTTTGCATGACATGCTTCCATATGTATGTATTATATGTATGTAGACCTAAGTTCAAAATTGTGACGAGGAAAAAAAGCGTCATTTTCATTGAGAGTCATTAAATACATATTTATTTATTTATTTGTCGTGACATATGGAACAGCGGAAACGTTTTGACATTTGTCGCGTTCCCTTAGCAGCCTCTTACCCTGTCTGAATTTCTACTTGTGTAAAGTACGTCATTTGTAAATAAATAAACCAAAATCCAGTGTATCCATGTGATATCTATTTTTGTACGAGAAAAGATGCCCACTTCGAAAGAGAATGGGGAAAAGGACAAGAAAGGGGGCAGAGGCGAGCCCGCTCACCCAAAACAAGCCCAGAAACCACAGGTCAACCCGGGTCAGTCCCGAAGAAAAGATCACAGGAACAGAAAATGGACAGATTCAGTTGCAGAAGATAAGAAAGACAAACAAAGACATGTGACCAAAAGAGATAGTCAAGAGAAGAAGAGCAAAAGCCAGGGACACAAGCGCGAGCAGGAGAACATCAAAAGGAACCAAGAGTCACTTACGAAATCCCGGGGGTCAGGATCCTCTCTGCCCGGTTCCGGATCAGGATCAATCGTCAGAAAACCTTGTAACTGTAGGATATCCTCTGGTACATCCGTCCCAACCCCAGTCCCCAGCCTGGGGATGGAACGAAAAGGGAAACGACAACGGGACATGAGAAACGACAGGAAGGAGTACAGAGGGGAGGCTGGTTCGGATAGGTCGGGGAAACGGGCAGAATTAAACCTCGATTTTTACCCGACTAGTCGTCCAGGTCAAGCGTCGCAAAGACAAAAGATGCCATCTGAATCGGTCAACCAAGTTTCAGGCCACCGCAGAAATTCCGCCATCGTCCACTCGCATTCGTCATCCTCGTCCTCGACCTCTTCCTCGTCCACGGGTCACCCGAGCCATCATTCATCCCGCACCGAATTTCCCATCGACTTGAAGCTTCCTCATAAAAAGTGTTCCTCTGGATCCGCCTCGTGTAACAGAATTAAATCCCGGCTGAAAAGGTCATCTCTTCACAAAAAGGTCAAAGTAAAGGCGGAAGCACATTTATCTCGCCGTAAAAATGGATCAGAACCCAACTCAGGGTTACAGGATCATGAGAGTTTAAAGAAAATGAAAATCCTGACCTCTGTCTACTCCTCTTATTTGGCCAGTCATCAACGGAGTAGGTCAAACGAGACAGTTTCTTGTCAACACGAGTACAAAAAATTGAGCGAGTCCTTGCTCAAGGCAAATAAAAACAACAACAACTTGGTATTCAACCCCAGCTATTCATCTCCAAGTCATAGTGACCGTCGTCGCCATCGTCACCGCCACAGAAATCGTCATCGTGACCGGCATTGTCACCCTCACCTTGACCACAAGTTTCCCGATTCTGACCACCACCGCCGTCCAAGTTCAGTACAACAAGTTCTAGCCAGGGTCCGACTTCCTGAAAAAAATGACGCACATGACACCAGACAGCCAAGAAAACAGACTCACACTGAAAAGCGGAAGGTCGAGACCAGGTCATTCGAGCCAGATATTGAAGTTGGCACTCCCGCCTCAAAATTGCTCCGACGACTACACAACACTATTGAAAATCTGGAGGATCCCGGAAAACTCCAGGCGGTTGTGGACATTGTTGAATTTTCAGAGGCAAACAAAAACTTATGGTCCGTCGACACGGGGCTGACCTTTGACTTTGACCTGTGTAAACTCAGCTGGACAACGATTAGGAAGCTTGAGCGCGCTGTTCTCACTTAAACACTTTCTACACGCAAACTTTAAAAAAAATGAAATTTCTAAAGCTAAAAAAATGTCAACCTTTGACCTCTCGCAGTAAAACGACCCAAATCGCACAAAATGCTCTCTTTATTTAGATTGATTTGTCCCATTTTAAAGCTGCATCTTTATTTCTTCATCATTCATACGGTCATCTACTGTTTTTACTACCCAAATATGTATAGCATTGACCATCTTAATTATGGTTTTTTGGAAATTTAGTAAATATAGATACATAGTTAAGTTTTAAAAGGGGAGTCTTAAAGGACGATGCAGTTGATGACGAGGTTGCTGACCGTGTCCCAAACATCGAGGACGGTGGTGCTTCTGATGGTATAGGCAGAGCCCACTTTGACCCCCAGGGAAAAGAGGGGGCGGAAATGGCGCCGAGTCCCGGGACTGCTCATAAAGGACTGCCAAGAATAAAGGTATCCGGTGGATAGATCCTGGATCCGCCCAAGCAGAGGATAGACGTCCGACTCGATGGTGCACCACATGACGAAGCCGATGGGGAAAATGAGGTAGCCCCCCAGGGGGATTCGATCTCGAAACGAGATCGTCACGTAGGTCGCCATTGTGTGCAGCAGGATGTTCAACACTTTGAAGGCGGGCAGGAGCATCCGGGAACAGCACTCGTTGAATTGCAAGTTTAACACCTGGATTTAATTAACCAAGCAAAGCCAGCAAAGAATTACTTAATTTGATTAAAATTCCCAATTTTTTTAAAAAAATCCTTATTTTTGACCATTATAGAAAAAAATGACCTGCTGAGCCTTGTAGTTGGGGATAGCTTCATAAGCAGTGGGTTGTTTAACAATGACTCGCACCTCCCCTTCAGTCACCTTGGGACTATCCGTAGAAAACAGTATTAGATAGCACACGTTAATTAATTATAAAAGTACAAATAAGTCCCAATAATGAAATAAATGAAAACGAACCGACTGAGCTGAAAAAGCCAGAAGTTGGTGCAGTGGGCGTAGAGGATGAGGAGATAGAAGGCATTGTTGAAGTAGAAGCAGAACTTGACGAGATGGAAGTATTCGACGACAGCCCAGGCCCACTGGAGCCAACGCCCTTGATCCGAATCCACTTCCACGCCCAGCCCCTGGACTAGTCCGATGTAACCATAGCGCGGATTTTCCGGATGCTTCCAGAAGAGGGAGACAGCGAGCGCGGCGTATACAAACATCATGTAGAGGGAGGCAAAGACGTTGTCGTCACAACCGTCGGTGACCTCCTTCTTGACCTTCTTTTTCGTCTTGGCGACCTCTTTTCCCTCCTCTTTTTCTTCCTGGTTCTCCTCCCCTTCGTCTTCTTTCTCGTCCTCTGGTTTCTTCTCAGGAGTGCAGTAAGTTCCTAAAAAATACAATTAAATACATACATGCAACGGCGATTGACAAGTATAAATTCGAAAAAAAATCAAAATTTTGGCGACGATCCAAAATTTGGTTTACTTGTCAGTTTTTTGTCCAGATGAAGTAGAGAGTTGATGAGATGCGCAATTTCCCCTTTTCGAGTGACGAGAGCCCACTGGAAGAAAATCTGGAGGGTGAATGTGATGAGGAAGAGGATGTCCACGACTAGATAGGACAGGTCACGACCCCCATGGAGAATCCCCGGAATGGCCACTTTGTAAATCGTAAGAGTTGGACCAAAGCTGGCCAACATGTTCCAGTAGACGACAGCCAGGCGGAATTTACTTTGAATGACGGACAGCTGCTGGGTCTCCACATCCCAGTCAAAGGGCAGCACCAGCAGGGCTGAGGCAATCTTAAAGTGTTGACCTAGGAACTTGTACGTCTTCTTCGTAAACATGCTCAACTTTGACGTTACTCCACTTTATTGTTAAATGGTTGAAAATTTCTTGAAATTTGTGGAAAAAAATTAAAATTATTTGGAAAAGTCGGCTCGTGATGTGCAACCACTTTTCACTGGCGATTGAGGAGAGTAAATAGAACAGCAAATGAAAATTATTTCTCTCTTTAGATGAAATGTGAAATGCGCATCAACATACATAATTAAAAATTCCAAGACGATTTTGGACAGTTGTCGATGTACGTTTGACATACTTTTGAGCTGACAGAACCTCAGTCACATTTGGCCAATTATCTTCATTATCATACGTACCAACTTCACCTTGTGGACTGTAAACTGGACATTTCCCTTGCTTCAAATCATTCCTGTTCAGAGTATTTACTTATGAGTATAATTACACATTCTCGGTCCTTTCTCATATTACACGACCAGTACGGAGGGCAATTAAAAGGGCTGAATAAAAAGGTGCTTAGTCTTCACACTTGTCAAAGTTCCTGTTTTTCTGTGATAAGTACTTACATACATGCACATTCTTCAAGCGATTGATAAATTATTCACTGTAAATTTTGACACTGCCGAATGTAGAAAGTTGTCATAACTACATATGGACGCTGTCCATGTCACTGCTCCAAAACATGGTTTGCTACATTTCAAATCGTTCATTACCTGATTGTTGTTGTTGTTGTCATGAAAGGAACGACCGAATCCCGTATGAGTACGTATGCATACAATATACAAGCACGTTATGTGTGTATGCAAAATTATTCATCGTGAATCCTGAAAGCTCCGATGTAAAGAAATAAACATGTTCAAAATTTTCCTTTGCACCTAGTCCATCTTCAATATCTATAGGAAATGCGTTGTTTAGTGCATTGACAAAGCTATTGCTGGTAATTAAGTGGTCGATAATATACTCGACCTTGGTCAAATGTATATTTAATATGTAGGAATATGTACTTTCATATTTTACACTATATCAGTTTAGATTTTATATTATAAAATCTAAACTAATAGACCGAGGAAAAAGGTAAGTTGCGGATAATCGCGAGGGTCAATTGCCAATAAGCCATAAAAAATCGAAGGGTGACTTAAAAATACTAAAAGTAGTAGCGATGAACAAGAAAGGCTTGATTTTATAAGTGGGCTCTCGTTGGCATGGACAACTAAATTCTAATTAGAATAATATAAAGTTAGTTCATTTCTGTGCAGCACAAGATGCAGAAACTTTTATTGTTTATGCTTCTTTTTCTTCTACACAGAAACTTGTAAAATAAGTACATTTGTGCATGTGTCTAGAAATAGAAGAAATTTCCCTCATCAATTGACGCTTTTGCCCTAGCTCAAACTACGCAATTACCAATTATTATACATTTGTAGATATACTCATGACTTGCTTGTGCTTGGTATTTATACTTTTATCAAGGCATAATATTATCGAACTAAATTTTTTACTATGCTATAAGTAAGTAAGTTGAGCAGTTTCCGCGTGCGCAACGTCACGTAGTCTGCAGACTGTAGAGTATACGAACGAGTGTCATAATTTTGTCATTTTTTTACCTTTCATGTGCAGAATACAGAAAATTGGTGGAATTTCATGGCTTTCATTCCAAACTTGAGACCAAATATTTGTTTTATGGATCCCTTCCCGTGTTTTTAGAAGCAAAATATGGCAGAACTGCTGAGAAAAGTTAAAGTACCGAGAAAAGTGAGAGAAACCCAGGAGCAGCGGCGTCTAAGTTCTACCATGGGCCAAGGCATACTTTAGTGTATAGTATAGTATACAGATAGAATACAGAGAATAATAACTTTGTCTGGCAT
>JAQIVE010001323.1:0-25846 GCA_034698285.1 Sminthurinus bimaculatus
AAAACTCCGATTGTCCCAAAATACTGTACTGTGCAACTGCTTCTAAAACTGGAGAAAGTCGAGTGAAAGCACCAGAGTGAAAGTTAGCTTTCACTTTTGCTTTCTCTGTCAAATGACAAGAAGAATCCAAAAAACTTTGTACTATTGACACAAAAATGTGTTGCTCTGTCTATTTGACATGAAATTCTTTGAAAATTCAGTTACATACAAAAAACAGAGTCAATAATCCCTGATCCGTGCTCAAAATCCTTTTCTTTGATCATCCGCGTTTCTAGAAATCCTTTCGTACTCTATGTGACTGCTCCCTCGTTTTTTTGTTTCGAAGAGGATTACTCGGCATCTTTTTGGTAGACAAACGCATAGATCAAAAATGAAGGGAAAGGATGTCACAACTCATTTTAATCCATTTTGTCAAGCATTCGTAAATTTAATTATTGTATTCTTCCCATTATTGTTTACGCTCAGCTGCTTTCTCCCCGGAGAAAGTATCAAAATCAACAACAACAACGGAATGTTTTTTTCTTGGCCTCTGCTTTCCCGGGAGAACAAAGACCGCTTTACGAGCTTAAATTCACAAAACATTTCAGCAAGCAGCAGGATATTGTATCATTTTTTGGGCTGTTCGCCAACATTGTATTTTACTCAACGTTGTGGTGATGATGACGACGATTGCCTTTCGCTATTTAATCTTCCATGTTGTACGTCATGCAAGCACAATTATTGCCGGCCTAATTGCGATATAAACGACCAGTTGGGCCCGAAAAACTATTTACAGTTTTCAAAAAAATTGCCCCGGAAAAAATTTAAAACTTTTTCGAAAATGGGGATTGATTGTGAATTCGACGAGTTCACAAACTTTTTTATCGCTAACGAGACGTGTGAACAGATCGTGGATTTAAACTTACATTGAAATTTAAATTCAATTGAAATTCCCGGGAAAAAGGCGAAAGTCAAAGTGAAAGTTTAGTAAAGTGGCGGATCTAGGAATAATTTAGTCTTGTCTTTTAGAACAAAAACACTTTACTTATTGTGTGTGAGTGAGTGAGTAAGTGAGTGAATCGCCCAAGATTTACCATTTACACACATTACCATTCCATTCAATAGAATTTGTGAACTCCCAAATCACGGTGTATGTATGTACATAAATACGAAAGGCTGAAAGAGAAAGTGGTGAAAGTATTAGGAGAAAGTGCTGACGTGAAGAAGGACAATGTCAAGAAATTCTGTACAGCCAGCCACTGACTATATAAAAATATACAGGCATGGATTTGTAGAAGGCGGAGGCGGCGGAGAAAGTGCTTCTTTCCCTCGACTTTCTCCCGATGCCTTTCTCCCCTCCATTGAAATTCTATTGTGTTGTCATATGCACTTGGAGCCACTTGAAACTTCAAAAGGAACAAACCAAATGTGGATTTTCTGCGTAAAAGAGACAACGGAGAAAGCGCTTTCTCCGCTTTCTCCACTATTTTCCTTTTTTGCCATTCACTGTGTATGTAGAGCAGCGGAAAAGAAAACGAGATGCGGGAAACACGATATGTTGATTTGATGGGCTTTTCCCCGACATCAACTCGAGCTCCTCGACTTTCTCTGGGACTTTCTCCGCCGTCCGTCCGTTCGTCCGTCCACGGATGATAAAACAAGAAAGTTGTTTTGTATAGCCCAAGCAGTCCATTTGGGGCATTTGATTATTTTTCGAGAGTCCATGGAAATGTGACCACACACACACACAAGAAGATCAACTTTTATTTACATTTTCCTCAAATGGACGATGGATGATTTCCCTCCAACTTTGTTTGGATGGAAATCTACTTTCTCCACCGCAAAATTTTGCCCTTTTTTATCCACCCGGATTCTTCCCTTCATTTACAAAATGAAAACGACTACTTTCTCTTTTTTCATTTCAATTTTTATTTTCTGTTTTTTCATTCTTTAAAAAATTGAGTGAAAGCAAACTTTCTCTTTTCACCATCAAATTTTTCTCAGCTCAATTTAAATTTACGTTTTGAATAGCCAACTGACTGACGGACTGTAAGTATGGAAAAAGGGAGCCTTTGACTCCCTCAGCGGGGATGTAAAGCAGGGTTACGGCTTTGAATAAAGTTTGGCCCGGTTTGTAAAACTGTATACTGTATATATAATCCATACTTTTATGGGTCATGGCCGCAGCCTCGGCGTTCTCTTTTTCGACATTCGATATTCGATCTATGTATTTTGTAATGCAGTGTGATTGCATGGCCATGGCATGGGCACGGTTCTCGATTTGATTCGATTCGCTCTTCGCTCGACGCTTGGCACGTTGTGCATGGTTGGAATTGGAATGTGTAATGTGTATGAGTGTCAGTATAAAATGTGGGGAAAACAAAGGAGAAGATGAATGGAGAAGGGGAAAGTCTTTGTTGAATTTTGATTTCGTATATTCCCCCTTCTCAATCTCCATTTCCATTTCCATCTCCATCTCGATTTATATGTATGCATGTACAATGTACATTTGTATTTTCATCTGGCTCGCTGACTGACTGACTGGCGAGCGTGATATCGAGCCTGACACCCATCCAGCCATCGAACGCTTACTTAAAACCAAAGGCATCTAGATAAAAGCCGCCATCGTAGGCTGCTAGAATGAACTCTGGGCTAAAATTCGAATTCGCATTCAAATTCCAGCCAGCGGCATTAAATCTATCTACTCCAACATTTTAAACTCGCCAAAGTCTCCAGCGGTCCGTGGCGAATGGAACGGAATCCAATCCAATGCAATCCAGTCCAACCCGATTGCGTGCATAAAATGAACTTTGACAGCGCAGGCAGGCACAAAGTAACGTTTGCTCGTACTAGTTAAAAAATGTGAATGTGCAAAAAAGAGAAAGCAAGAAATGGAGAAAGTCGTGTTGTGCAAAAAAGTGGTGATGACTGGTGTGTGGGCTTTTGGTTTTTGCAACTTCTTTTTTCTTTTTCTTCTACACTTTACTTTCTCTTTTGGTTTTTTCTCCGGTTTTAGGATTTGGGTCTGGGTTCAACTTCGAATTCGGAGTTCGGTTCGGATATACATTCAAAATAAACATGGTTGTTTTCAATTTGTTCATGTTCTTCCCTCAAAAATCTGGCCCTTTCTCTCTTTCTGGCTTTCACTCCCACTGTTTCTCTTTCACTTTCTCCACAAGAGCTTTCTCCTCCGTTTTGTTCCTTCTGTATTTGGCTGATCCAACTCTGGCTGACTTTCTCTCGACTTTCTCCCATTCTACATACACATACAGTATCTCTACATTTGTGTAGAAGGAAAGGGATGCCAGGATTTCTTTTTGTCAAGTTTTCTGTTCGTTGCACTTGGCTCGTAGATCAAGATCTTGTGTGTGCCTGTTTGTATATATCTGAAGACTTGTGCGTTTTACTTTTCATCCATGTCATGCCAATGCACACAAACTGCGATACATACGGATGTACATATACGGAGAAAGTGGAGAAAGCAGAGAAAGGATGAACAGTTTCTCTGCCTGTCCTATAAACTTGTTGGGGGGAGGAAAGGCAAGAAAGAAGCCAAGACATTAGTTGCTGTTGATTTGCCATGATTTTGGCAAGCAATTCACTTTACATGAAAGTCCCTCCATCCATTTCATCCATTCCACCCATTCAAGACTGGGGAAAACAACTTGGAGAAAGCCAGAAAGAGAAAGTACACTGGAGAAAGTCGGGAAAGTCTCTGGCTAGAGTGACATGGCAACGTTGGCGGCCAAGAGGACTTCTTTCTCTTTTCCCTATCAGTTAAAAGGATAAGACTCTTCGTTCTTCGTGCTCCGTGGATCAGCTTAAAAACACAAGTCCACGGAGAAAGCGGAGAAAGCAGCAGGAGAAAGCACAAGGAGAAAGTTAAAACGGGTTGTTGGACAAAGAATTTTTCTTTTTCTCTGGTCTCTGGCTCCCGTCCTCCTTCTATTTGCTTGTTCCTCTTCTTCTGGACTTTTTGTCTGAATGGAAAAATTTGGTGGCCATGTGTTTTTCCTTGCTGCTGTTCTATCCAGAGAAAGCATGAACATGGAAAGGGAAAGCAGGGCAAGGAAAGGAAAGGAAAAGAAAGGAGAAGGTTGGCCGAGGAGGAATAGAGCGAATATAGAAGGAAAGAAATCTCAGCTCTTTTTTTATTCCATGTACATGTATTTCATTGTGCTTGTTACCATGTCAAACTTTGGTGGAGACTGTATACTGATAGAGGAGAAAGTGAAAGTATGTATATTTGTATATGTGTATAAATTGTGCAGGTTATTTTGACTGGAGGAAAAGCAAAGAAAGAAGAATGGGATAGGGAGAAAGTCTGTGGAAAAAAAGAAAGGAAACCCAAACTGGAACGAGAGCAGAGTAGAGCAGAGGAAGGGCCGAGAGAATAATCCTAAGCTTTATGTTTTTAAAGCTAAATCCTTCTTTTCTCTCTCCTTGGAAAATGTTCCATTCCTCCATTTCCATTTCTAACTTTCTCCTCGCAACTTGCTTTTGCTTTCTTTACTTTCTCTTTCTTACCATTCTGACCATGGTCATCCCAGTGCCGGCCACATCCTTGTCATCAATTACAGCGACTGGCTACAGTTTGCTCCAGGATTTTATTTTCCGAATTGCATCACGTTGTTTTCCTTTCGTTTGAATGCAGAATCTTTCTCTTAATCCTCCCGCCTTTCTCCCTATACATATATTCTATACAGAAGAACTTTCCCCGGCAACTTTCTCCACCGGCACTTATAGCATTTTTCATTAGGCAAACATTTTTATTAGAAGTTGGATTCACCACCGACTTTCTCCCAATTTTAATTTTCACTTTCACCTTGCTTTCACTTTTTTACCCTGATTCCCTTCATTTTTGTCGTCATGCATAATCCTCCCTTCAATTTGTACACAGCCAGACATAGAAAGTTGGACCTTGTACATACAGTTTCAATCTTCCTCCTCGGTTTCACCTTGGTGCATGGGGGATTTCACCGCCGACATAAAAACACCCGGGCATTTAGCGCAGCACAGGGCAAGAAAACTTTGAGGGAAAGCCGTCGTTTAATTTTAATGACGTCGTTTATTGCGAATACCAGAATTTTATTTGCTGGATGAAAAATGAGGGAAAGTTGTGCTTTCTCTCAATGCTTTCTTTTTCATGAGATTGCGATGAGCAGGGCTAAAATATACGGGATACATTAACATGCTATAGAATACACATAAACATACACGGAGAAGGATGAAAAGAGGGCTGCGTGTATTTTATTTCGTAGTTTCGTAGGGAGCATCATCGCGTTTTGGTGTGAGAGGGGCGGAGAAAGTCAGAAGCAGAGTGAAAGCAAAAGTGTTGGACGAGGTCATGAGTCAAACACATGTACATTATACATAATATACATATACAAAGAGTAAAGAGTAACATGAGCTATAACTCTCTGCCCTGCTTTCTCTTTTGCTTTCTCTGCTTTCTCCCTTGGCTGTCATGAGCTGTGGGGATGTATATGCTCGTGAAGTTCAATTAAGTTGGCGAAACTCGTTCCTTTATGAGGGGGCTGACTGGAGGCTTTTGATTAGCACACATCTCGAAAATGCTGGAAAACGACTCTTTTGGGACTCATTGACTGAATTTTCTATCTCGCCTCCCCTCAAAAGTCCAGACCAGAGACCAGAGACCAGAGCATCAGCAGCAGCAGCTACAATACAACCATGTACATATTTATACATACATATAAAGAGTTGGGATTCAAGTGAAAGTTGGAGTTGGTTCTTTGGTTCTCTCCAGATAGCTGGAGAGTTTTCAGACCCTACCACGAAGAGAAAGTGGAGAAAGTTTGAGTTGGATTCAACCAGGAGAATAAACTCTCCACCGTACAGCACAGCACACTCCACTCGAATTGGATGGATTCATCCAGAGTTCACTCCAGCTCTTCGCCAGCTCTGGATGACCGCGTCGATGAATGATTCACACATGGAGAAAGTGGGGGCTTTCTCCGTCCGAGAATTCCACATCATCCATCCATGATACATTGCAAAGTCAAAGTGCAGGAGCATAATAATAATCATCATGCATATACATACAAGTATTCACTACTTTCTCTGCTTTCTCCACTTTCACTCCTCCCAGTCTTCGATTGTACTCATGACGACTTGAAAATTGTGGAGAAAGTGGGAATAAGAGGATTCTTTCTTTTACAAGGAGGTTTCATCCCAAGAAAATAAATGAAAGGACTTTCTACTTTCTCCAGTGCTTTCTCCGCTGCTTTCTCTTTTGTGTCCCTCTTCGCTTTCTCCATCCACTGACACGGACAGACTTACTTGACTGCCCTCGGCCATCTTCATTTCCGAACCGCCTAACTCATCCTGCCACCGCCACCCGCAAGACAAGGACGGGCGGGGACGGAGAAAGTCGTTATTGCCACACCATACACATATACATTATACATACATATGGAAACTCATCCTACTTTCACTCCCCTCAAAAGTTGCCCCCCCCCGCTCCTCCTGAAGTAGAAAAGAAGTCGAAATGGAAATGGAAATGTAAATGCAACTTGAATCCTGCACAAAATTCCATGGAGAAAGTGGAGAAAGCTCCTTGTATTGTATTGATATTCGAATTCGAATTATGACGTGCTCTCATTCCAATTCGGTTTTCGAGTCACTGTGTGAGTGAATGAGAGTGTGAGGAGTGTTTTGGGGACAAGAAACCCCATCCAGGTTGACTTTCCTTCTCAAAATAGATGACGGAGGTCAGAAAATAGACAAAGCAGGAAATAGAATGGAGAAAGCTGGACAAAAGAGGATATGAAACGTCAATCCAGGATTTGTAAGATGCTTGACGAGCATTTTAAAGGTGAAGAAAGTAGGAGACTGTGTCGTGAAAACTATTCCAGTGACTTGACTGGAGAAAGCAAAGCAAGGAAAGGCGGTAAAAGTTCTTGCGACTTCAGCAATACGTCCTTTATTTCTCCCCCCTCCCCCCAGAATGCTATATTTGTGTTACCGTTACTGGGGAAAGTTTTTAGCGCGCAGTTTGAAGTCACGCGCTTTATTTGTAAAAATAGGGCGGGAAATCAGTTGGAGATTTAAAAATGTAATGCTAGGCTGACTATGTGCTACTATATTGGCATAATCTCTGGCTTTTCCCGCAGCTAAAGTCACCGCTTGTCTTCGCCTTTTTTCCTGGCAATGACTGAGCCAACGCCGACCAACTTGATTAAGCAACTTGTGCCTGGTTAGTGAAAAGGCAGAAAAGCGACCGAGACACGGGAATCTTTCCATGACATCGCCGTCTCCCCCCCTTTCTCCGCTTTCTCCAACACCAACTTCTTAACCACTTTCTTTTGCTTTCTCTTTCTGTGTTTCATGGAAATTATTCCAGCTGTAAGTCGACATTAAATCCGACTCTTCTCCGTCTAAACTCTTTTGTATGTGCGTACAATAATTCATGCCATGGAAATTTGATGGCCGACGTTCCTTGCTCTGGTATTTCCACCAAATGTCACCTCTTGGGAAAGTAGTCAACGTATTTTCACATTCCCTTTCACCATCTCTTTTCTTACGCTCATCCCGATCGAGTATGTATGTATACGGATAGATACTTAAAATCTATGCCCGTAAATGCCCTTCTTTTTCTTTTGCTTTCTCTCCCCTTTTCTTTTGTTCCTTTATGTAATAATCCATAATATTTATCGGGGAATAAAGGATTTCTTGCACTTGCACTTTCTCCAGGAAAATGGGGTTCACGGTGGATTGTACATAGTGGAGGTCATTTGATACGGCAGTATGTACAGATCCATATAAATACATTATTGGACGAAAAGGAGGGGAGACAATGTCATGTGATGCGATATGATACGATATGATATGAAATGAAATGATAAGATGTCACGTCAAGTTAAGTCAAGTGAACGGAGTCCGAATCCGGATTCGGATTCAGGAGGGAGAACGAGAAAAGACGCTTCCCCAATCCTTCCATTTCCTCTCCCCTTTTTGTTGTATAGATTTATCCCTGGAGCTGAAAATAGGAATCGTAACTGGAGCCGGGGAGAGAATGGCAAGAGGAAATTGACCTTTGCTTTCTCAAATCCTTTTATTACCCGGCAGACTACTGTCAAATCTCCTCAAGAGGGGACATCCACCGTCTACATTTCCTTATCCATATATAGATATGTCCATATAGTTACAACTCATAATGAGTCCTTCTCCCGGACACGAATCACAGTTGGAGTCAACTCGAGCGTCATTCGACCGGTCAGCGGGTTCGTCCATTGAGTTGTCCATTGTCCAGTACATCCAGATCCAGATCCAGACACGTCATAGCGGGTTTCTCCCCATTTTTTTCAGTGAGGGAGGGGGGGGGGTTAAAACGCCACTACCGCCTACACAACAGACAACAGACACAGATCAGAGTCAAAGGATAGGATATAAACAGCTTATTTATGACCGCTCAGGAATATCTATCCATTTATCGACTGTGTGTGTCTTGGAGGGATTACCCGGGAAAGCTCATCACACGTAGATATAATACGGCCTGATATTGATTCGACTCAAGTTCACATTGGATTTTCTTGTCTTCGTCTCACTTTCACGTTCATTCTGCCTTTGATACTACTTTCACCACTGCTTTCACTTGTACTTTCACTATCACCGCACTCCTGTAATATGATATGTGCTTTATTCTTATTCTTCTCCACTTTCACTCTTACTTTCTCTTTCACTTTCTCTCTTACTTTCACTCTTACTTTCTCTCTTACTTTCACTTTTACTTTCTCTCTCACTTTCTCTTTTACTTTCTCTCCACTTTCACTCTCACTTTCTCTTTTGCTTTCTCTTTTACTTTCACTCTTACTTTCTCTTTTGCTTTCTCTCTTACTTTCTCTCTCACTTTCTCTCCACTTTCACTTTGGTTTCCTTTCCCGTTGTTTGGTTTGGTTTCATAAGCGATGCAAAGGGATTTGTAATTGGGAAAGCTATTCAAACGGAGAATAGAGAGAAAGCGGAGAAAGTGGCTATCGAATTTTCACCGAATCACTCAATTATTTCATGTGGATTCGGAAGAATCTCGGAGAATCTACAAACAACAAACAGAACAGAGAAATATCTTGTGTTTGTATCTCTGTTTCTATTCCGTGTATCTCTAAAATGAAATTATTTATTTAGCCGTGTGCTCATCTCACCGAAACTTTGCCTCTTGTCTTTGTCTTTTCAGATCAGATCAGGTGGATGAAAGTGGGCGTTCTTAGCCTCGTCTTCCAGCAACATTGAGTTTCAGCTCCAGTTCCAGGATCAGTTGTACATTGTACATACATACAATACACAGTGTTTCATTCGTTCTCCAGTGGATTTGGTTGGAGAAAGCAATGTGGAGAGAAGAAATACATACTTGGAGCCACTATTGATAAAGGTATCACAAAGTTTCTCTCGTAACATTTGCGCATCTATCTCGATAGAAATATGTACATCTAGTTGTCTTGTCTCTGTTCTCCTCATTCGATTAACAAGCATGATTAATTCAAATCAATATTTACTCTGATAAACTTGCCGCGCTCACTCATCGACACAAAACCCCGCCGTCATCCGTCATCTTCATTTTCATCTTCATTTTCTACTTGATCATCATCTCTTGATTTTCCCCGCATTTTCCCTTGTTTGTCCTCATAATTTATCAATATGGCTAATAGACTCCGCTTCGGCTCGGCTTTGTCCCGTACTTTCTCCGGTACTTTCACTTTTGCTTTCTCTTTCAGTTTTGCTTTCTCCATCTATTTTGCGTCGTCTAATGGGACCGAATGATGCGAAAGGAGAACGGAAAGAAAACATTTGGAATTTGGATAGAGGACCGCAACTCGGGCGACATGGCCCCGCTCTTGTTTTATTACCAAATTTGTTCCAATTAGCAGATTTGGGAGAGAGAGGAAGTCTGCTTGCTTGGAGACTGACTGGAGAATTACATATTTGGATGATTCCAGTGATTTCTCCGGTTCCAGCGTCTCTGTTTGCAAGAGGGGCGAATTCGGATTCGGATTTGATGAGCTGGCATGGCATCGCATCGCGTCGCGGTTGGAGTGACAAGGTGCGAAATGAAGCGAAAAACATGACTTGTCCTCGAATTAGAGCCAAATGAATGTCTGGCTGTCCGTTCGTCTCTGTCGGTTCCTGTTCCATCACCGGAAGCTTCGGGGGAAAGCCACTCTTTTATTTATTTTAGATGTGACACACCAAGACATATTCATTGCACCGGGGGATTTATTTTCCGAATCGATGAATCTCTCATGGCTAATCACTCGCTGGAATATCCAGATCCAGAATTAGATAGATCCCGATTCGGATCCACATCCAGATCCAAAGCCCAGTCAAGCGGCTAGATAAATAGCGGTTTTATCATCATCATCATCTTTGTAGCATTCTCCGCCGTTTTCCACCCGATACTTTCACTCTTGCCCGTTATTTAATAAAAATCTCCCGCTGTATCTCCATGAAATTTCAAATCTACGGCTCACTCGTCAATTGTCCCGCTTTCCCTGTATACAGTATACAGTTACAGGGGGAAAGTAAAAGTCGGTGAAAGTAAGTGAAAGCAATTTAGAGGTAAATTTCGCTTTTGTCAAAAAACGTGTAATAAAACTAAAATTTGGGGTAAGACAAAAACTCGGCGGTGAAAGCAACTTTCTCCACATTTTTGTATATTTTGTAATATTCATCTTGTCCAGGAATTTAGTGCTTTCTCCGGTAATTTACAATGTACACTTTCTCCACAGCTCGTCCCACATAAATCAAGTGCTTAACTTGTCTGCGGGGAGAAGACAGCCTCTAATTCTATTAGAATTGTAATAATGAACGGCAAAAAATATTGTACTATACATATAAAGGCCGGTGAAAGGTGGAGAAAGCAGGAAAAGGGGGTCCAAAAACTAAAAATGGGAGAAAGCCCCCGGTAAATGGAGGAAAGGCGGACAATTTCCCGACAACACTTGTATCATCATTTTACATATATGACTTAGAAAAGTGGAGGTGAAAGTGGGAGAGAAAGCAAAAGAGAAAGTCTGGATAAATTTTGTTGGGTATTGTTCACAATGCAAATGTGGCGGGTAGACAGTTCTCATTTTCGCACCACTTTACATTATACATACTCTTACATAGATAAATATGTTCCCGGGTTTCGGGGATATGATACAGATGCATCCGTAGACACGGACAGACCGGATGTTTCATATTTTGGGGTTTCCACTTGCTATATATATGCGTCTGCTTCACTGGCTTCTTCTTCATGCAAAACTCCATTTCTAATAAAGAATGGTCTCCTGCTCGTAAAACCCCGACGTCATAATGAATTTGAAAGAGAAAGTTCAAAATGGCCTTTCTCCATGACATTATCATCCTCTCTTGTTGTTTTCTGGTTGTTTGGGTCGTTCTTCTTCTTGTTGCTGGAATTTTTGACATTAGAAATTATGACGACTGAAACAAAACTCCGAACGAGCCAACAAACGAGAGAAAGTGCGAACCGGGGAAAGCGGGGTGAAAGTAGAGTGAAAGTTTGTCCAACTACTTTCCCTTTTATTTGTGCTCGAGATACAAACATGAAAGTTGGGAATGGGTGAAAGTGAAAGTGAAAGTAAAAGTAGAGGTGAAAGTAACCCAGGACAAGGGGAAAAGATAAGCGGTCGTGGAGGATAAAATGAAGGCGAAATGTGAGCCGGACAGCATATTCGTATTCGTACATTGTACATATGTAAAAGGTGGTTCCCGGATAATGTTTTATTTCACCAAGTTGTCATCCACTAATAAATAGTTGGATCCTCTTCCTGGAGAAAGTACATGGCTACATACACATGTACACGTAGAATGATGTACAATGTAGAAAGTCTGCTTTCTCTTTCCGTTTGTCGGACAAAAGGAGCTGCTACCGTTACAGTTCTGTTCTTTGTTGGTAATCGTGGTCGTTGTGCCTGTCGTCGGCCTTTCGAGGTACGTTGTTCGTAGTACGTACGTAATAGCACTGGACTTATGGCTTACTTTGAGTGCAACTGACATTTGCACACGGCTTTCTCTAGATACATAGATAAAAGGATGGATAGGAATCCTCCGCTCTAATCGTTACCGCTTTTATTTCCTGCTCTACCTCGCTTTCTCCTGCTTTCTCCTGCTTTCTCCCTTTTATTCCTTTTATGACAGGGATGAGAGAAAGTGGAGAAAGTACATAAGTGTGTGTGGTACCTCTAGAGTAGAGTGGAGAGAGAAAGTAAGAGAAAGAGGACGAGAAGGGAAATTTTGATTTATTCCAAAGATTCAGCCTATACTTAAATATAAAAATCGATATAAAGGCTTTAGAGCGGAAAGTGTCATCGATTCCTCTTCTTTCTCCATGTACTTTCTCCCTTTCCTTTTCCTCTCTTTCAGCTGCCCAGGCACACTTTCCATTCTCCAGGTCTCCACTTTTCTCCAGCTTTCTCCGTCCTTTTCGCTTTCTCTACTTTCTCCGTCTCTGCTTTCTCCTTGGCTCATTTCCGAACTCCAACTTGAACTATCTACAACTACAAATCCGAATCCAAATCCAGCTCCGGTCTTTATTTCTTTTCTTTCTCCAGCTTTCTCTTGCTACTGGAGCTCCAGTTTTATTTTTCCAGTTGTAGTTCGGGTCGCAGTTGTAAAGGATCTCCTTTTCCTGGCCTAGCGAGCACAAGACAGCACTCATAGATACTCATAGATATGGATTTACCTTGGGCCACATGGCAATTTCTTTAGAGTCCTATCTATCGCTATCGCCTCGCTGCTTATCCCCGATTCGATATCTATATATGTATGTACATATTAATATGGAGACATGGACATGGACAACTTGGAGAAAACTTTATTCCAGGCCTGGACTCCAGAGTGTATTTATGGGTTATAACACTGGGATTGGGACAAACTGGACGAAAGAAGACAAGGATGGGGATGCGAGCAGGAGGCCAGCCAAATTCATCTCCTTTCCCCATCCAATTCTTTATCCAGGTCATTTATGGTCAGCATACATACGAACATACATAGATACGCACACATGAGTCCGAGTTTGCTGGAGAAAGTAAAAATTTCCTACTTTCACTTCAAGTCGCAACTTTCTCCTGCTTTCCCCTTATCTTTCTCCATGTAAAAGTAGTACAGTAGTAAAAAACTGGGCAAAAAATAAAACGGCGATGATTTCTTTTCTTTTTCTGGCCTGCTTTTTCAAGTGAAGAATCGGTATTTGACAAGGGGGAAAGTGGAGAAAGCACAGAGAAATCAGGGAAAAGAGAAAGCCGCGGTCCGAACTGTCAAGAGTGAAAGTTGGGGAATGAGAGGGAGAGGGGAAAGAATGAAAAAAGGTGAGAAAATAAAGTGTAGTGTGTGTGTGTGTGTATGTGTGTGGTTGACAGAGAATTCTTTGCGTTTCTTTGTAATTCAAGAGAGATGCAACGTTGGCAAATCTTTGGAGACGAAGAAGACGACCAGGGCTTTCTTTTTCGTTTCTTTTCGTGTTCCGCATCTACCTTTCCCTTTCTAACTGTGTTAGAGTCGGGAACAAACGCTTTGCTCATATCCACTTTTATTACTTTCCCATTTTTTGCCTCTTGAGCACTCGTCCTTTTGCGTATGTGTATCACTGTACTGTACTGTATTGTACTGTGCACTGGAAATGGTGCATGTATCGTCACCATTTGCCCGAGAATTCCCAATAGTTTTTATGCTCCTTCATGCTCTATAAATGTAAAGGCTGTGGAGAAAGTGGAGAAAGTTAGGAGAAAGTTGGGAGAAAGGCATAACTAGGACTTGTATGTACACATGACGATGCGAAATGCAAGCCTTCCTCTTTACCTTTCTCCACTTTCTCCTTCTACTAAAACACGGTGCTTTCTCCACTTCCTCTTTTTTCGTTCCCAACATTTCTTGCTTTCCCCATCCTCCAGAGCAGCCTTTCCTTTTTTACAGGGAAATCAACGGAACGATTCTGATCATTTCCATATTTCTTGGCTCATCTTTCCCTTTCCCTCGACTTTCTCTTATGTACATACATACTTTCACCGTTGCCTTTCTCCTTACTTTCTCCGCTCATGATATTTTTCTTATGTCTCTTGTGGCTGGTGGAGAAGGAAGAAGAATTTCGTGGAAAAAAGCAATTCTGCTTTCACCCACATACACACACACACAATCTCTGACTTGTAAAATGGCAGCCAAGTGTGGTAAAACAGTTCATTCTACTTCGCTTTCTCCGACTTTCTCCGTCCCGTTTTTCCTGCTGCTGCTTTCTCCATGGGAGAAGGAGCAGAGAAGACACACATTTACATTTTCATTCAGCCTCATACATGACTGAACTCTTATGCCTCCAATTCATAAGATTTTTAGACACCATCATCATCCTTCTCTTCTGCTTTCTCTTTCTTTCTTCCTGTGGTTTTCAGGCATTCGTATTCGTATTCGAAATTCGCTTTCGCATTCGTCTTGTTCTCGTTCCTGGTTTATAATATTCCCCATACTTTCTCCCTATACTTGCTTTCTCTCGCCTACTTTCTCCATGTACATACAACTTTCTCCTGTGTATCGCAGTGAGAGATAATCCACGGTATTCAAATTACTTCCTTCTTCGTCTCTGTCGGAGCATGCATCCTTAGATACCATTCATTAATTTTTTCCTCCCCTTTTCCTCCTCCTCCTCCTCTTTTTCTTCTTCTTTTTCTTTTTCTTCTCCAGACCTCAGTCACTTTCCTCCTCCGGTTCTTTCTCTTCCTCCTCCTCCTCCTCCTCCTGTTCCTTTCTCTTTTTAATCCAGAGAGCATTTCTCAGACCGAGATTTTGATTCGAATATTCAACTGCTGTGACTGTTCCTCTTCCTCTCCTCGCCTTCCTGTTCCAGTTCACATGTCACGACTAAAGTATGACGCAAAAACGAACATTATATTATATATGCAGTCTTCACTGGGACAGAGAAAGTATGGAGAAAGTCGAGTCAGCTCTTTTCTTCCTATGTATAGAGATGATATTATGGTTAGTCAGGGTGAAAGGGATGAGCAGAGCAGAGAGGATGAAAAGTGTGGATCATTATTATTTAAATCCATTGATTTCCTTCTCTTTTTTATGGAATAATTATTTAACCCTCTTTTTACTTTCTCCTCCTGTCTCTATTACTTTCTCCTCCTTTCTCTATCAAATACTTTCTCCCCTATTTTCTATGCATTCATTCATTCGTTCATTTCATTCCACTTGGAAGACAAGGAATAAAAAAGAAGGGAAAAGTGAAAGTGGAGAAAGTAGGATAAGATGAACTGTGCAAGGACTTTCACCCATAAAGTATTCATATTCATGTCTATACATACAGTATGAAAGTATTGATCCGAGTGAATGGAAATTAAATGTGTGTGTAAATGATGGTCTTTATTATGTAAATTTTCTATTTACATTATTTATTCGCTCCATGGCCTCAAAAATGTGGAGTAAAACAGCAAATGTTTAATAAATTTGCGCATCCGAACGTTTTTGTACCAAAAAAACGGGGAATCCGGTCCCCGCTGAATAAATTAAGTTTCTTCTTCGGATCCGAAAATTCGGGGCAGTACGCACCACCATGCAATATGAGCATGAAGATGAGGATGCTGATGATTATGATTATGATATGCACACATGCGGATCTGGCTCCAAAGTTCGGAGAGACTCTTTCTCCAGCCGCTTTCTCCCGTAAACACTCATTTCCTGGTTAAAATCCGAGGAGCGCACCGGGGAGTTGGCGTTCGTTTGGCGAGTTGGACCAAGTCCCGGTGAAAGTGTATGTTTATGGAAAGCGGAGAAAGCGGGATCTTGATGCAGATGTGAAGGAAGATCCTGCAACGAAGAATTTGAATTTCCACGGAGAAAGTTGCCCTCTTGTTTTTTCCCAGCTTTCTCCAAGATGGTTTTATGTAGAATGTAGATACTTCGCGATAATTTGGCTCAGAGGCACTACATCTCAAAAAAGAAACAGCCAGCTAGAAAAGAGAAAGCCAGGAGAAAGCCCATTTCTCGCCGGCTGCATCCCAGACAAATGGGTGTCGGTAAACTTGAATTTTTCTGCTTGAGGGCTTTTTCCCGCCTGCTTTCTCCCACGTCTAAAAACACAAGCTGTACAATGTACAACATATATACAAAACAAAAAGTAACCAGGGGCCGACTTTCTCCAGAGAAAGTCGGAGAAAGCTAAAAAGCTGGAATGTGTTTTACCTTTAAAACGCAATGTTGTTTCTCCCGTCACTGTATATGTGTGTGTTTATACCCCCTTTTGCATGGAATCGCCCGAGAGAGAAAGTGGGGAGAAAGTGAATAGGAGAAAGTACCTGTTTTCCTTTCACCAACTTGAATAATAGCCGGGGGTAATGGTGACGATATTTTATTTGGCTGTGAGGGTCCCTTCGATCCCGGGGTCATTCGTCAGCCAAACGGTCCCGCTGTCCTGACAATTATTGCGACAATTTAGCAACCTACAAACTTGCACAATTGTCCAGCTCCGGACGAGAATTCTCCAGCCTTTGGACTCTCTATCCATCCAGGTTTCTGTGTATTTTCCCGTATTTTATGCAGGTTTAAATTTTACCATCCAGCATCTCCTGTGGACACGAGTTTCAAATTAAATCTTCATTAGAGCCGCCATTAATAAGAGTTTCCATTCAAGAGTGGGGGTTTCCATGGAAATGAGGATTGGACTCTGACCCCAACTTTCACTTGAACTTTCTCTTGGACTTTCACTCTCTGGCTTTGGATGTGAATTTGAATGTGAATCTGAATCCAAAAGCAAATGTCTATTTATACGGCTGTAAATCCATCCTTCTTCCTGTTCCAGAGAACTCCGGAGTCCTCACCATCCTGCGTAGGATGTGCCAGGCCAGACTTTCGCGTCCGGGACAAAATTATGGATTGTCCAGATAAAATATGTGTACAATGTACGATGTAACCTCATAAATCAATAGCCGTGTAAAATATTAACAGCCATTAGAGGGGGTGGACAACAAGATGCCAAAATAATGCCAAGCACTGGGGCATCCACAATTTCTCTTGTTTTTCGCATTTATTCTCATTTTTTCCACTCCGACTCCCGGTGGCGACTAAAAAAAAAGAAAACCTCAACCAAAACGAACTGACATTTGAAGAAAAAATAGTCGGGCAAACGTAACGTGGACACGAAATTGTTCTCTCCCGGATTTTTGTAGCCTCCCCGAAAGGAAATGAAATTTCGGGGTAATAAAAACAAATAGAGGAAGAAAGAGACGGAGAAAATGAGAGATTCGTAAATTTATACACGCATGCATACCCATAAACCAAAAGACGAGGGGCTCTCATCACATAATCATAATAATACGAGCAGTTGAAAAAGTTGGCATCCCGCATACTCATATACACATACATAAGTCGCGGCTTGAGCTCAACCGAGCCGCGCTCTTTGCATCTTTCTTATTCAATTGTGTGCATCCTCTGTTCACCATAATTGGGAGAAAGTCAGCTTTCTCTTTTTACTTTCTCCGACTCTGAATTTTCTCCTACATATGTATGTATAATGTATACATACAACAAGTCACAGGAAAATAAAAACAAAAGACAATCTCGGCGAGAAAAGGAGCATAAAATAGGAGGTAGAAAGAGAAAGAAGAGAAAGCCGAATAAACGAGAAAAGAGACGTCAAAGACGGAGAAAGGAGAAAGTACACACAACTGCGGTCCGTGATGAAGGGGAAAATGGTGAAAGTGAGGGAGAAAAAGTAGCGGGACGTGTTTGGACGCGTTAATTTTTATAGTGGTGCTGAGCTGGGCTTTCTCTTTTGGACTTTCTCCTGCTTTCTCCGAATGTATATGTGTGTGTGTGTGGCCGTTGACGGAGGATGAATGAGTGTGTAGAGATTAGGTGAGGAGAGAAATGAAAAGTATTTGTGACGTGAGCAACGTAATGGACCATAAAGACTTGTTTATTATTGTCTCCATGTTGCTGACTGTCGGATGGAAATGCAGGGAGAAAGCAACATGGAGAAAGCAACACCAAGACTTTCTCCACCTTTCTCTTCCTCTAAACAAACAACGTCCTACACATTCATGGGTACATGTACCATGTACATGTACATGGAGAGCAGAATAAATGGGCGCCCTGCTCCAACTCGTCTTCTCGCCCACTTTCTCATTGACTGGGTCTCCAAACGACCGTCATGTCATCCATTCTGCATACTTATACATACATACATACATACATATTATCGCCCTGGAATTTCACTCCGATTTTTCCTCCACACAAGCACATTCACATTTTCAACTTTCTCTGGGTCGCGGAGAAAATGGGGAAACAAAACGGGGAAAGCAACCATTTACTATTCTCACTACACCAGTATGTATGTATTTATTCCGCCTCTTACATTTCATTTTCCCAGAGTTGCAATCAAGGATGACAAAGCTGTTGTTCACTCCACCGCACTTTCTCCAGCACCAATGGAGAAAGTCCTGGAGAAAGGAATAATGTAGTCAAGTGTTGTTTTTTCTCCCTCGGTTTTTGTTGTGTGTTGCACATTTTATTTTGGAGGCGCGCGGTTTGCTGTGATGTTGATAATAATGATGTGACTTTGTGTGTTTGTGTATGTGGTGCTCCGTGGGAGACGCCGCACCCCGACGCATTTTCACGCTATTTTCAAAAGCCAGTGAGTCGGGCAATTTTGAGTTTCGCTTTCTCTCTACTTTCTCTTTTGCTTTCTCTTTCTTTTTTCGTATTTTGACTCGACTTTCTCCGCTTTCCTTTGTGATGGTGACTGGTGACATGGACTGGTGCGTGTGTCACCGTCAGGACGGAAAAATATGTTGTGTATTCTTACTATCCTTACATTCTCATGTATGTGCAACCCCCTCGACGCCAGTCGAGCCAACGAGACAAGAGAAGATGAGATGAACGGAGCTCGACTCCAGTCACCAGTCGAACCAGTATTATACATATATATACATATACGTGTAGTTCTTCACTGTCTTATTCCGCCTCAACGGACCCCACGCACCAGGCAACCGGCAGAGAAAGCAAGAGAAAGCGAAGCGGCAAAAGAAAACAGTCACTGGCCATGATAATAATGACGTCTCTTTCTCTTTCCCACCCACTGCATGTCTTCTTTCTTTCTTTCTGTGCTTTCACTTACTTTCTCTTTTTCTAAAAAGGGAAAGTTGTCTGTACACACGTGGACCGAAAAAGACACCCGAGACTTTCTCCTGGACGGCAAAATTCCATGTTGTAAAAATTCGGACTGAATATTGGCGAAAGTAAGCGAAAAGTCCAGTTTGCATTAGTATTTGTACTTTCACTTTACTAAACTAATGCTAATAATAACTGTAACGGTGAAAGTTAGCCGAGTCCTTAGCAATGGCTGAAATGCGGTAACATGTTTACATGAAAGGCGCTTCTCCATCCACTTTCACATTATTCTGTTGCTATAATCTCATTTGTTGGCTAGTGAAGAAGGGAGAGCAAGTGAAAGTGGGAGAAAGCGGTAAAGATGAAATGTAGGCGGGAGAGGAGGCAAAACTACATGAAATACGCTAAACATATGCATACATGTACAATGTACATTAATGTGCATGGTGGTGGTTTCAGGATGGTTTGAAATAGGAGCAAAAGTGAAAGGCGGAGAGAAAGTATGAGTATTTGCGAGCTGCTTTACACGAGCTGCTTTCTCCGCTCCTCTACCCCCAGTTTGCCATAAAACCCGGGATGAATTATTGTCTCGACTCAAAATAGGCTATTCTACGAGGCTTCTTTGCATTGCCCGAGTAGATTTTCCTGTGATGGAGCACATCAAGTGAGTGTGTGTATATATGGTTGGAG
The DNA here is from genome assembly GCA_034698285.1 of Sminthurinus bimaculatus. Classification (NCBI taxonomy): domain Eukaryota; kingdom Metazoa; phylum Arthropoda; class Collembola; order Symphypleona; family Katiannidae; genus Sminthurinus; species Sminthurinus bimaculatus. The sequence continues at coordinate 19,783 of JAQIVE010001323.1, forward strand.
AAAGTAGGGGAAAATAGGGAGAGAAAGTCGGGAAAAGCGATGACCGGCTAGGCAGTAATCTATACCTAATGGATTATTGCCCACATTTCATAATATAATGCATAAATGTGGATCCTTCTTTGTATTGGGCGCTTGGGACTAGGCGAGGAGCTTTCTCTTCAACTTTCTCCGGCTTTCTCCAGTTTGGCCGGGCGTTCTTTGCTCTAGTCAAACCGCCGTGCTGTTTCCATCTCAAACGGCAAAAGACGCGGAGATCTAGGGCAGAGGCTGCAGAAGAATAAGGAGAAAGTAGAATATAAAAGAGAAAGTGGAGAAAGTAGAGAAAGCAGAGAAAGTAAAGAAAGTAGAGAAAACAGAGAAAGTGGAGAAAGTAGAGAAAGCAGAGAAAGTGGAGAAAGTAGAGAAAGCAGAGAAAGTGGAGAAAGTAGAGAAAGCAAAGAAAGCTCGAGATGCAGCCATAGCAGCAATACTTTATGGTTTATCTTGAAGAGAAAGTAGGAGGAGGTTTCGAGAGATGAAATATCCACGGCCTTCATCTTTCTCTCGCTTTCTCTTCCTAATTAAGCACGTCCTTCTACTACTTTCACTCTTCTTCTAACCTTCTATAATTCTCTGCTTTCTCCAGGCTCTTTCATATATGTAGAGAATACCGCCAATTGTAGACCCACTCGGAGAAAGTCGAATAAATGTACATAGACTTTAGCCTTTGGCTTGGTATGTAGGATGACTGGCTGGTTGGCACTTTCTCCACCAGGATATAGCCAATCACCATTCACACCATTCAAGGCTCAATTACTGCCAGACCCACCTGAACCAAATCAAGTTGAATTCCATTCTCCATTCAAATTCACCTCAAAATCCATCAAAACCAACTCGATGGTTAGTGCACATTAAGTAGATTGTTGTGTCGGAGGATTTCACCCGGACTTTCTCCGCTCATCCCATTATTATTAAAACTATTATTATCGTATATATATGTATAGAAAATTAGATAATACTTTTCATTCTCCTATTCAGTGAAAATCTCCATGCTTGAAAATTGACGGAGAAAGTAGATAGTGAAAGATAAAGAAAGCGACGGCGGATAGTTCAATCCTCGCTTTCTCTTGCACTTGGTCTAACTAACAAGGGAAATTCAGCGGAAATCTTAATTAGCACATTCAATCAGATTCTGTCTACTTTATCACCACTTGACAAATATTACCCACCACTCGCACAACTCAACATTCACCGCTAATGAATTTAGTTTAGTCACAAACACACAGAGAGAAAGCAAAAGATTCGATTGGCTCAAAACCCAAGAAATTTTCTCCAGAGTCTCACGGAGTTCCACAATTTCAAAGCCAATCGCTCTCATCCTTATTATTATTATTATTACCGCAGCTTTTCAAACAATCCGAATTCTTCTCCATTCAAATCATATTCAGAGACACTCTGGAGAAAGTAAAGTACTGCAACTACTGGATCATGCTAATAATGAAAGCGGAAAAATCCCGGCAAAACAATCAAGTTAATCAGCCAGACGGGTCTCGATGAATCTGATGCTCCAGACTCCAGACAACTGGAAAGATTCTCCAGTCGTCTGAAAACACGGAGAAATAATTGACAATATCAATACGAATACGAATAGGAATAGGAATATGAATACCAAACTTGATGGGAACAAATATTGATTTTCACCTGAGTTTCAAAAACGAAGAACCGGAGAAAGTTGGAGAAAGTTCGATCGAAAAATTCAAAACTGGAATTTGAGTTGAACCACTAAAGCTTAAAAAATAAATGGCCAATTTAATCCAACGGGAAAGGCTTCACTTGTCAAATTTAGTTTTAAATTAGTTTACTCCACTATTAAATTTTTGTCAAGTCAAGTTGTGTCAAGTCGTCAAGAGAGAGGGAGGGAAATATCTCGGAGAAAGTGAAGAAGAGAGGAATGAGTCCTGATTTGAAAAAGAATGGTGACAATATGGACCAACTTTCTCCTTGACTTTCTCCGCCTTTCTCCATGTTGTATGTTGTGCATATGAATGTTTTCTGTCATGCCTATTGACAGGGTGACAAATTTCTGGAACCCTTTTTTTCAGAATAATATGACACATAAACGTATGCACGTTGTACATGTACATGTACATGTATTGTACCGCCACGCGTCTGTCCTGTCATTTTTCTTGGAGAAAGCGAAGAAGGAGAGGAAAACCAGATTTCAAAAGAGAAAATATGTTGGAGAAAGCGGCGGAAATGGAGAGATGCGTGTGAGACTCAGGTGCCAGAGGAATCCAGTACTTTCTCCCTTGGAAATCTGTGTTGGCTGCTGCTGCTGCTGCTGTTGGAGACGACAGCATGCACACACGCACATACACACAGCTGAAAATAAATCTGTTTTTGTAATTGAGTTTGAAAATGCTTCAGACGCGAATACCGAGAAAGTTTTCGCTCTCCCCGTGAAATTGGCAAGAGAACCCGAAACACAGAGTCAGAGACAGAGACAGAGACAGAAACAGAGTCATGATAAGAGTTTGAACAGGTACTGGAGTCGGAGCTGGAACTGAGACTGGAACAGTTGACAAGCTTTCAACAGAAAATACAACAACAGCACGATACCTGACACATACATAGAAACAGACATAAGCCATACATAATATATCTCGTCTATGTACAATGTACATGTTTTCCCCGGATATGTCTAAATGTACAATCCTCCAGGACTCGGTCGATCATTTAATACCGTCGTTAGTGAAATCCCACGGGAATCAGTCGCTGCACTGGCTGCTGCTGCATCCAGAATTTAGTTTTCAGTTGCTGTTCAAGTCGAAATCCGATCCCAGGATGCGTCCGCCACCCACGCAACGCACACAAAAAATGTGACGGAAGATGAGCATTTCCAAGAAATACATCCGAAAATACCCGGCTTGTCATCACAACACGGCTAAACAACGACGTTGCGATATTATGACAACCGTCGTATGCATGTATATTATGTACAATGTACATTCTACCCGTTTTCGACACGCGCATTTTTCCAGCCGACACAAAAACTTTCCCGTCTTGATAAGCTGACAAGGCCAGAAGCAAATGAAGAAGGGGAAGAACCGGGGAAAATATTTCTCCCGGTTCTATTCATCCTATGCACGGTGTACAGAAAATAAGAATAGGGGGAGAGGGGAGACAAAAGAAATGTGGGGGGACGAAAGACCACAGCACTATTCTATTCAATCAGGATGCGGCTGGCGGGGAAAATGAAAGACCCGTCTTGGTTTTAGTCCCAGTCAAGTTGACGAGAGAAAGTCTGGAGAAAGTCGTCCTCGTCCTCTTCCTCGTGGACTGTCAGCCCGGCTCCTGACAACTTTATTTTACAAGGGGAGACAAACAGAAGCCCGACGACAAGCATCAAGACATCGTGACATTGAAACTGTAGGCCCCCTTGCCTTATGCACTTTTACCCATTCATCTTGCCTCAAACTTGAATAAGATGTATAATCAGCCAATAGGCCGCTTCTTTCCCCTGTTTAGTTGTTTCTTGCTTTCTCCAAGTCAGCACAAAAATTTACCAGCTTTTTACAATACAGTACACCGAAATTCGGGGGAGAAAGTTGGGAGAAAGTAAAATTTCTCCCGTTTTCAGCCATACACAGAACTCAGTGGGAGTGTGTTCTACCACGAAATAAGATTACAGGGAGAAAGTTGTTTGTAGGTTTTTCCGAATACACGGACGTAATGAGGCAAACCGGGAGAAAGTAGAAAGTAGAAGAAAAAAATGGAAGGGGGGAAAGCCCGAGAAAACTTGAGGCAAGTTGACTTGAACGCCAACCAGAAAATTTTAGCTCCAGCTTCTTTATATATACTTGAAAGTGATGAATTCTCGTGTAATGTAATGTAATGACGAGCCGAGCTGACTCGCTGGCTGGTTTTATTGGGGTGCAATCTCTTTCACTCTCTACTTTCTCCCCACTTTTCTCCCTCCCCCCTCTTTTTATACTTTCTCTTTCCATGTTTTTTCATTTCCTCTGTTCAGCCTTGCAGTCCCAGGTTCCTGTTCCTGCTTTTCCCCCTTTTACGACGATGACGACCATCTTTTCGATTCTCCTCCTGTCAATATATTATATACATGTACATGGTCCTGCACGTTTCAAAGTCGTTCAAAGTAGTTTTTCTTCCATTTTGTTCCCCCACTTTCTCTCCCCCCTTTCCTTCATACTCTTGGTTCGTTTCCGTTCGTAAAAACTGTAATAGTAAGTGTGTATGTGTGTGTATATTTGTGCAAAGGGAGTGGCGAGATAGATATTTAAGTTCATCAACATGAACGAAGTAGAAAAAAACGACGTGTTCAGCGTTCAGGTGCATCCGGACGTGCGTGCAGAGCTCTCTTTTTTCTCCAGAAAATATTTCCATTCCAAATATCTCCCTTGTCAATGGCTTTCCGATTCTTTCATCTTTCCTCGTCATCGTCATCCTCATCGTCATCGAAACCAAAATGAGAAAAATACATATCCCTTTACATCATTTGTAGGGGAACGGGGGGGAAGGGGGGAAAGACCCCCATCCAAAAAGTGAAAACCCTTGCACGACGCCACGGTAAAGCCAAAGCTGGAGAACCACGGTGTATATTCGCGACAGGTTCCTGGAGAAAATGGAGAAAGTGAAGGTAAAGAGAAAAAGAAGAAGGCAAAGTGAAAGTCGGGGCTACCAAATATCTACTTGAAAACCTGAAAGCTTCTTATGTTACCTTTACCTCAGACTCAGATTCGTCAGAGATTCAACTACATATGAACGTCTTCCATTTTTCTCTCTTACTTTCTCCACGTTCTCCACTTTCTCCCAAGCTAAACTAACAATTGTGTACATATGGGAGAGGACAGCTAATACTTTGCTAAGGGAGAAAGTACGAGATGAAAGTAACCCAAGAAAAAAAGTACAAGAAAAAACATATGGAACGGAAAAATCTGCAGCTTCCAAGAAAATCTATTAAATTGCGACCAATACCAATTTTTCAGAGCACATCGCGTCTCCTTTACGTCTTGCTTTCTTTGGTGAGACACGGAGAAAGTAAGAGAAAGTGAGAGAAAGCCATATGTTTGTAAGATATATCCACAGAGTACATACAGTTTTGCTTGCTTACTTTCACCGAATCTTTTCATCATCATCAACATTCCATGTATGGATACAGACATGGAGAAAGTACAGATAGAAAACCGATAAATTCCAGTCGCCAAACACAGATACATACATACATACATACACATCGCCATCTTCAAAAGAATCGTGGAGAAAGCAGCATCCGTCTCTAAAATAAAGTCTCGCTTTCACTTTGCCTGTCTACTTTCTCTTTGAGGTTCATCAAGAGGGAAGGGAGCATTTCTTAATTTTGCTTCTCTCGGTAACCGTGGTAGATACACCTTGAATGCGAAAATACAAGGACGATTGCAAATTTTTGTTCCACTCTTTCCGCCTTTGCTTTCACCGAGACTTTCTCCACGTTTTTCTTTTATCCTTGTTATACACATACACAACACTGGTCTAATTGAAAGGGAAGAGTAAAATTACACAAATATGTCAAGAATATGTATGTATGCATGTATCTTCACATGTGTGTGTATAAAATTTCCGCTTTCTCCAATAAATAAGGAAAGACTTTCTCCCTTCTTTGTGTGTGCATCTCGGCGAAAGAAATGGGCTGCTATCGTATCAAATTAAGAGTCGAGTTCATTACAGGGAAATCCTTGCCTGAGCAATAAATACGAGCCGAGTCCGAGGACGCATACAAATAAAGAGGAGGAAGCGGGAGAAAGTGGAGAAAGCAGACACACACACACAGGGAAAAAGAAAGAAAGATAGTAGAGAAAGGAAATCAGCAATTGAAGGATGGTTAGATGTTTGGAGAAAGTGGAGAAAGCAGAGAAAGCGGAGAAAGTGGAGAAAGCAGAGAAAGTGGAGAAAGTGGAGAAAGTGCAGAAAGTAGAGAAAGCAGAGAAAGTGGAGAAAGTGGAGAAAGCAGAGAAAGCAGAGAAAGTGGAGAAAGTGGAGAAAGCAGAGAAAGCAGAGAAAGTGGAGAAAGTGGAGAAAGCAGAGA
>JAQIVE010001324.1:0-25840 GCA_034698285.1 Sminthurinus bimaculatus
CCGAGACCAGCGCCACCTGGAGTCTGGTAGATATTCTGAAAAAAACTTTCGTTCTTTGTCCACAAGTGAATTTTAACCTCATGTCAATATTCGCAGTGGTTCCAGAGATATGATTTTTCAAAACTGTCCTGTTTAATGCTGAACACCCTGTACATTTATGTACTTTATGGCAATAAAAAGAGATCAAAATCAAATAAATTATGTTGGCCAATGGGTCGGCTTGGGTTGGACGTTGGCTGGATACCAGCTATGCATCAACTATGTATATGCACAATATTAGCAATAGATCATCAAAAACGTATAATAATGTGGAAACCCCAAAAATGTCGTTATGGTTTTTAAAACTATTCGCATAAACGAAACTCATTTCAGACTCAAACTGTCATAACTGTCAAATGCATGCTCAATGGAGATTGAATGAACTTGCCTGATAAAATGAGAAAGCTAGATTCCAAACTTCAAGCTTCAATTGGAACATTCGATCGTCAGCTGCTCTGCTTTGCTCCACAGCAAATCCCTCAAATATGGGAGATCTTCCTCGTTTTACGTAATGAAAGTTCGTCATGACCACGATACATAAGTATTCCACAGTTCGAGGTGAATTTCATATTGCTCTTCTGCTACATCATGTATAAATTGAAATGAAAGTTTTTCGATGAATATGAAAAACCGAAAAGGCTTTACGGGCCGTTATGCAAAAGGTTTAAATTTTTTAAATCGACATTCATTTTTTATTCTTTTTTAGTTGTTCTCAAATCAGTTCATTGTTCATTTCTTAGTTTTTTGGCGACGCTTTACACTAAATCTTATTATTATGTAGTATATTATATTTATCATATGTGTAACAATGCATTTTTAGTAGTACTTGTACATAATGGAATTCTGTAATTCAAAGTTTTGGGGGTTGAATCTTGTCAAGCGGAATATTTTTCGACGAAACTTTTAAAAATTCAGAAAATAATTCTTTGGTGTTTGGTTCATTTTAAACATTTTAATCCAATTTTACAAAACACACGTCATTTATGTGTTTTTTCGTATTACAACTGAAAGTAAATTGATCCACATATTTGCAGTGAAAATGACGTTTTACTTATTAGGTTACACTGTTCTGACTGTCACGTAATTCAAATTTTTGCAGACGCTAAAACCTTATTGCAAACCATTTTTTGAAAATAATTCCAGCTTATTAAGAAGAAGATCGAACGTTCATTTATAGAGTTCCATGCAGTATTACATGTATTTATTATTTTACACATTATTTCATACCTTCTTACAATACGGTAGCTTTGGCATCTTGAATTCGCGTGTGATCAGTACTAGATTTTTAGTTAGTTCGGTATTAGAGATTTCAGAGAGTTTCCTAGTTTGTACAAGAGTTTAGCAAATATTCTGTGTTGACAGTACATCTATGAATAACTATAGAAGTACTTAATATATCTAATACTTAAAGTATGCATAATAAGAGCTGCCTGTCACTTTTCTTCAATCATTAGTTGTCATAGTTGCATTTATTGGCCTAAATATTTTAACTTATTGCTTAACTTTTGGTTTGGTTTTTAGAGTTGTTTATAAGCCTATCGATATCAAATATCGATACTACTCATATTTATATACTAAAACTATGTTACATTGTGACGTGTATTTGATTAGCAACGTATACATTTAGGTACATACGATTTTATTATTAACTTATTATACACACACAAAAATATATATTACTACTGTATATAGGCAGGCCACCGAATATTTACTTTGTGTTCAACTATACGCCTTCAAATCTCCGCAGTTACCTCAGATTTTATAATCTATATTACATGTACTGATTCCGCAGTAGCCACGGAGATTTGTAGAACTAGAGAAAACACAAGGTAAACTTTCTCAGGAATACCTTTTCGTACAACAACTTGGCCAAATACATCAATATCTTTGGGAGATAAAATTAAAGATTATCTTAATACATTTTGAAATGCTGTTCCTAAAAAGCTATTACGTCATCATAATTCGTTATTTTTATCTGAAGTATGATGTATGATTTTGTTGGAAGTGTTGCTTGAAAAAAACTAAATGTAAATATTCATCTGTAAAGAAAGGTCAAGTAAAGTGAGCACCGTATCAATCTTGATTATGTAATACGCATCTAGATTATATTCTAACGTGATGTAAAAAACACATCTTCAAATTAAGTTGAAGGTGATTTTTGTTATACAATATTTTAATAAATATGTAGCTGTAAAAATGCCAAAAAGCATGAGCTTACGTAAACTCGTATTTTCCTAATTAAGGGTGGGTTGGTAAAATGTTACATAAAGTTTTTCACTCATACTTTATAATAATTTATGTAAATATGCTTTTTATTACTATGTTCTGCATATTATATTAAGTACAAGCATTTGACATTTAGTACAAGCATATTATTTACTTCATCGTTAGCGTTTGCCTAAATAATGCATCCTTTCACTTGCAAACTCATGAACCTCTGACCTTTTTGCTTATCTTCTTTTTGTATAGTAGCTATATATTATATTTTATATAGTATTTAAATTTAATATATTCTATATTTTAATTTAAGTATGTATTTTTATGTCTAACGGGATGTTTCCAGTATCCAGTATAAAAATCTGGTTGCACAATATTATCTAAATGCATATTATATAGTATGTACTAAATAATTTATAATAATATTATCTATTGATTAAAGATTATTTTTGTGAGCTTATGTACATACAATGTATATCCTACTTAAGTAATTGGATACTTGTATTGAGTTTTGATATGACGTCCTTTTGCAATCACTTCCATATTAGCAATAATATTATAAATTTTATATAATTTATGTATGTATAATGTATACTGATTTTATCGCTTTAACTTGTAGAATTTGCAATGCATGTATAGATGCCTACTAAACACATATTTACGTATGTGTAAGTAATATGAAGGAAAAAAAGATAGAAAAAACAAAAATGTGTGAAAACAATAACAATATTAGGTAAAAAAATGCTACATAATTTTCAAATTTAAAATTTTTTAAAACCCTGAACATGTCCTCGTATGTTATATTACGTGTATTATTTTAAACTGGTTATGTACAATGGTTATTACTGATTTTGACGAAACTTTGCAATTCGTAATGGTCTCAGTAGCTTTTAGTACAAAACAAAAAGGCAAAGAAAATGTGTAAACTGATATATGTTGCGTAACTGAAAAAACCCATGCCTAACAATAAGCAAGATCAAGATTCGTGTAATTTATTATGATTCATAGTTATCTTGCATCTTGCACAGTTGAAGACTTCTTCTTTTCCTCTCGATTTAGTTATAATTTAGTAAGTTCTGCCTTAGAATCTATCTCCAATTACCTTTGGTATTTTATTTACAAATTGTATAGTTTATGTATTGTGTATATGTATTAATGCATATGTAGCTTATATTGTGCAAAAAATTAGCTGCAGCTCTAATGGTTTCGTTTCTCCATCAAAACGTTAGTTATAATATCAAAATCCTGTCTTGCAAAGTGTATATATACGTAATTCTACCCAATTTTTTGTTCATTCATCTTGTCGTTTCTTACTCTGCACTCTGTACTCTGTACCGTTCTCCTGTCCCTTGTTTCATATGTATTTTAAATCGTGCATAAAATATTGCTTTTATAATACATCTAGTTTTTCTTTTGATCTATCATTTATATATGATTATACAACGAATTATTTGACAGTAACCATAAAATACTGTACCGAATTAGTTTTTATTCCTCATCATGATTTATTTTTTTATGAGTGAATGAGCTGAAAACGTATGTGAAATTTTCCTAATTAAAAAATGTGCAAAGATATTTTTCCCTCCGAATTTTTGTTCATAGCGTGCTAATAGATTACTAATAAGTACGTACATAGTATTGTAGTGTTAAAGTTGCATAGTATGTAAGTAATAAATTATACAATATGTTGTCACTTTGATGAATTGTATTACAATAATATATCACTACAACAGTTGACATCATCAGCAGTTCAAGTTTCTCAAGAGAGGAGATAAAAAAGAATTGAATACAAACTCTGTGTAAGTCAAGGAGCTTTAAAGGAAACAAGGACAGGAAATATTTTGTCATTATATAAGATTATGTATTACATTACAAGTTACAAGAAAAGAGGATACATATAAATAGAAAGAGAGAGTGAGAGAAAGAGAGAGAGAGGAAGAGGAGAAATATTTTTATATTTTAACTTCCTTTTCAGCCTGGCATTTCCTCAGATCATCTCATAGCAGCTGCTGTGTGAGTTCTTGAGCTGGTTGCTAGTCCTTGAAGTTGGTCACTACCACCACCACTCCCGCCAACACCTGAAATGTGAGACGAAGAAATAGAAGAGGAGGAGGAGGAGGAGGGGAATGAGGATGATGATGATGAAGGAAAGGGGGAGAAGACAGAGGAAAATGAGAAGGAGGACAAGAAGAAGTGAGGAGTTGGTACTGAAGATACGGACGCAGAGAGTATGAGAACAAGGAGTGATAATAAAAGGAGCAAGAAGAAGAAGAAGGAGTTTGTCGACTTTGACTTGATAGATGTGGACGAAGATGAAGAGACGTCATGGCGATCTCGGCGACTGACTTCAGATTTGCTGGAATCATGAGGTGAGGACACAGATCCGTCTCGAGGAGACACTATAATATATAGAAAAACCAAACGAAAAAGAAAAAGAACCCATCAATCAGTTTATTGCCTATCAAAGAACTCTCACTCATCAGCTCTCGAGTCAATTTTCCTTAGACCTTTCTTCTGTGTCAAAGTCAAAGCCAAAGGCCAACTCTGTTAGTTAGTAATGTGTATCATGTATCAGCATTAGTATTAGACTTGACTTTCCCTTTTCCCTCTGGAGATTTCATTTCATCTTATTTTATGCCTATTTATTACGCGATCATGACACCCTTGTTTCCTGTTTGCTTTTCATAGGCACACATAAGCTTTAGTCCCTTTCTTTGTCACCATTTGTTTACGTGTTTTGCCCTTCGCACTGATGGACATGCAAGCGGTTGGACAGAATTAACAAATTTTCCTAATAATTATAAAACTGATTAGTACAAATTGTAACGTAATTACCCCGGTTCAAGAGCTTTTTGGTCAAGTTAATAACAATGCGATTCTTGTTATTTTACATTATTGGAGTAGTTAATTGGCTATGAATTTTACCGTGACATGATATATGATATATAACTGCATTCGTTTTAATATTAGTTTGAGATTCGCGGTTCTTCTGGGATTCGTCCCATGGTCAATTGTGAGGGGCTAAATGCATAATGCAATTGCAGTATTTTGACAAGGCTGGTGATTTTGTGCTTTTTCCTTACGTTTTAGTGAATGGGTGGGTGGATAGGACAAGGAAAAAGACAAAGGCGAATACAAAAAGCATACAGAGAATGACCCTCGTAGAAGGGAGAGATGGTGAGTTTCACGGATTTATTATTAAAGGGAAAGATGTCATTGTGGTGGTTGAGTTGAGATAATGCTCGAGGCGGCTCGGAGCTTCCCCCTCTTTAACGCCTTCATCCATTAACTATTTCTCGGCTTTCTCTAGTTTCTCCTCATATGAGACTGTATGTGTATGCACAATGCACAAGAATATAAAGGATAGTGCGTGCCATCCTCATTCCTACACACACATTTTGTGTTTGAGTGTGAGTGCAGGGGCGAGTGTGGGGGTTTGGAGCTGAAATGTTAACGTTAACCAAAAGCCAGAATATCCTCCTCTCTAATAAAACCTTTCATGAAATCTCACTTCCCATTCCTGTTATATGTACAGCAGCCCTTATCTGACTTACGATGGGACGATGTTACGATTATACGACAAATGGCCTCTTTTAATTGGCAGTTGCTCTTTTATGCTATACAGGGTGATCTTTTTATTCCTTTCTGGGGGAGATATTTACCGAATTTATTTCCAATACCGAACTTGCACTTTTCTCCCTCCTCTTTTGAGGCAACTATTAGATACAGCATACACTGCAAAATAGAGCACATCATTTTTGTGTAATGATGGAAAAGTATTTGAATTTTACCATTGCATGACTTCTTCAAAACCTACGTTGTCGAAAAAACATATACATAAAACAAGTTGAGATTTTTTCAACTTCACAGATTTTTTCCACGTCCGTATTTTGTAAGATGTTTTGGTTTCGATAAATAATTGATCAATATTTTCACCAGCTTATGGTTGTTGTCAAATTTACTTCCGCATGGGCTTAGAAGTTCTGTTGAGTTTTCCCGTCTAACTATTTATACATAAATACATACTTATGCAGGCATGGAAACCGGGGAATTCATTCACTAATTCATCCTCCGTTTTTTCGTTATTTGAGGGCAGGGTGAAATTCTTCCGATTTCTTCGCTCTCAATGGGCAAAGTTGAAGGCCAAGGTTCAGGAAGAAGAAATAGAAATAAGAGAAATATTTCCGGCAGGATATGAGCTGACTGGTAAAAAGGTCATTGTCACCCTACAAAGTACATGCTAAGAATTCAATTGAATCCAATTCCAATCCAGAATCGGAGAATTCCTTCAATCATCGACCAGCACCACAATACAACAGACTCCAGAATGCAGATAATACTTGTGCACAATAGGTGCAGCAGCAAATATGCATGTATGTATGCATATGTCGTCAGCCAACCTTTCAACAGTAAATAATTCTGTGCAACTCGATTTGTTTTATCCGGATGCATCATCTATATATCATTTAAATTAATCTTACATATTTTTTATAATCTCTGCGTTAAAAATCCGAGTTTTACAGAATTCAAGGCCACAGAGGTAAATAATGTAATCTTTTCTTTCACTGTAATATTCAAAAACTTTTACAATATTTAGAACAAGGACCGGAAGTGGAACGTCGGAAAAAGTCAAAAATTTCACGAGAATTTGTCTGTAAAAAACAAAAAATATGTACTAAACTGTGGGAGATTAACTCTTGCTTGGTTTTTATCTTTCCAAAAAGGTGAAAAAGCACAGAGAAAAGTTGAATTGAACTATATTATCACCTAAACACTAGAAATTCGACATATTTTTACTTGTCCAATACATACTGTATTGCGTAATAAAGTCGTGGCTTTGTAAATCTATTCGTATGTATACACTATACACATTATTGTGCATCGTACATTTTCACTGTATAAATATGTACACGTACATAGTTGACGGGGTGAAGGAATTGGTGGCACAATTGGTCTCTGAAATTCCAAGAGGAATTCCGTCAAGATCGAAATGGAAATGGAAAGGAGGCCGACAGGGTGAAAACTATACGTATATGTGAGAAAGGATGTGCAGTAGTATATTAGTATTAGGCGATGGAGTCGGAATGGTCTGAGAAAAAAGCTCAGGATTCAAGTATGTGTCGATGAAGATGAAGATGAAGATGAAGACGAAGCCAAATTCGAAGTCAAACTCCAAAAGTCGTCTCTAGTAAAAGGGAGAGTAAAAGCAAGGAGATGAGGATGAAGGCTGCAAGTGGAAGGAATAGCGGGATGTTCAACGGAGCAAATCTCTCGATTCTTACACTTGATGGGATCTTCACCATACAATCAGTCATCGTCATCACGTACAACGTTATAAGTCTCCAGCTCTCCAGGAAAAAACCAACCGCCCTCTCTTTTCCTTCTCCTTCCTCCTATAACTACATACTGGTGGCATAAACACTACTCTTTGTGCATTGTATAAGTATACCGTATTTTCAGAATATTGGGATCGGATGTATGTATGAAGATCCTCCACTTATGGACACGATATAACATTTCTTGGATTTGACTTGATGTATGTAGTATAGATGAAAAACAGAAGCTAAATTCTATGGTACATGTATTACTTTGAACCCGGTCAAAGATAACCATTTTTGACCTTTACAGTAGTTTTATTTTCCTAGTCTCCATCATATTATCACCTTCAAAATTTGCTCCAACAGTAGGTACTTAAACTTTGTTCAAAACTACCAAAATTTTGACACGCGTCATATACATAATCGGGTCATGGTAAAACCGCCTACTACTTCAAAACGTTGAAAATGGTTTTTTAGGGCCAGGTCTAAAGTATGTACATTAATGTACATTTTTTTATACTACAACCTTTGGCTTGAGTCATAAGTCGCCAATAGCACCTTGAGAAACTTGAGACGTGCATAAGTATGTATAGTATAGTATGTATGCCTGTCCTTGCTCTGGAGATTTTCCCTCTCGTTTGTCCATCTGTCTCGTGGATGGCTGCCTGACTGACGTCCCTTCATTCGTTCGTTGACTCTTACTCGGTTCGCACGGGCAACCGGTTCTCGACCGTTCCTTTAAAATATTATGACGTGAGGGTTGGCTGTTGGCTGGAAAAAAGGAACAGGAACGTTTGGGGTTTGTGTGAGTGATGACAAGTCACGAGAATCTATGCAGATGGGGAGAATATCCATGGCCTTGTCAGGTCTGGGATGCAGACGAGTAAGGATATACATATCTGCATCTTATTACATGTTCCTCTTTGGCTCCCCATGAATATTCAAAACACCTTGGCTTGGCGTGGTTTGGTCCTCACTGAAGGAATCTGAATTTAGACAGAAATTTCGAATTTGCAACTGAAGGAATTCCGGTAGAGAGAGAGAGAGACTCAAGATTCAAGTTGATGGTGAGACAATGGACTGATGATGATTTGGTATTCAGACCTTTCTCGTATACCAGCTACTCTGCAACCAAACTGTACACTGTACACGTGCTAGACGCTCTATATATACTGTATAGTGTATAGGATTCAACTGGGTATAAACATCAATTCTATATACATACATAAAGATTCATCAAGGTATTTTCTAACAGGTACTTTGTCGCCCTTGTAAAATATTTACTCGAACATTTGTCGCTTCACATTGTCACATCCTCATTTCAATATTCCAGGTTTAATCAGCTGGAATCTCCTATAAATTGTCTATCTGATTTTGGCCTGTCTCAGGAAAGGTTCAGGATTCTGACGTTTGCCATTGTTTCACATTTTCTTGCCTCCTTTTTTCTCACCTTTCACTTTACTCTCAACATTTATGTATTATGTACAATGTACACAGTACACAATGCTTGCTTCGTCAAGCTAACACTAACGCGAGTTAATTTAAGGAGTAAATTTTTTTCTCGAGACCTTTTTCATAGAGCAGCTTGAGATTTTCTTCCTAATTTCATGATTTTTCTTACGAACGTACAAATCAAATCAATCCTTCCTATAAGACAATCTCTGTCAATTTAACTTTCCTAAAAATTTGCAAACCAGCTTTCTCAGTAATTTTCAACAGTTCATAATTTACTAGAGCTTCTAATTTTTTCACTCAGCTTGTCGAAATTCGAATTACTGTTCTCTCTGTTGCACTCTTGATTTTTATCCTTTTTAGTTTTAGTCTCTTTGCGAGTTTCTACAAAGCCTTTACCTGTAGCGAAATTTCCAGCGTAATTACATCGTACAAAATATATACATAATTCTTGTAGGTACCTTATGTAAACTTTTTTCTTTATAGGATGCAGGGACGTACATAATTGAAATGAGTTGCATAAGCTTGGGAGTTGGGATACATAACGAGTCTAATGGAATAACTTCACACATGGGCTTTATATGGGAGCATCAAAATAATGCAAAATACATATGCAGACATGGTGCGTAAGAAGTATGCAAAATGTGTAGAACTAAATACGTCTACGACTATTCTCTTGTGTGTAAAGTATGTATACTGATGCTATGCATGCAACATGGATTTGAATTCCGAGCTCTTGAAGAAATGCATCCCATCTCATTTCCTAAATTAAAAAGTGTAATGGATACATGCAGCAGTTAATGTTGTTCTCCCTGACTACAGCACTGCTGCATAACCCACTTACCAGTGTGTACAAAGTGAAACCGAAAATTTGAATTTAGCTTGCATAAAGCACGAGGGCCGAAAATAAGAGCTGATGGTTAAAAGGAAAGAGGAATAAAGTAAATTTGCACTGCCATTGTGGCTCCCATCGAGCAGTCATTTTCTCATTGTTTGCATTGTATCCTATCTATGTATGCATGTCTTTAGGTTCATCAGTGGTGCTAATGGGTAAATGAAGTCAAATCGAGTTGTCAAGTCAAACGTCAAGTGGGACCGAAACGGTCCTTCATGGTGGTGCAGCCCATGATTAAACAATGCGATATCAAACGCACCAATATTCGTGATACTATGTATAGATCATGGATATCATTTCATCGTACAACACTTAATACTTACCATCGTAGGATGGCCAAAGATTTTCTCGATTTGACGAGTGACGACTTCCGGTGCTGCCCTTGCTCTCGGTGCTCACCATTGGAGGGGTGGCAATACCTAGATAATTAGCGAATTCAAGATTTTACATATTTTGGACATCAATTATTGATATGGTTGAAAAATAAGGAAAATTAAAAGCTAGTTAATCATGGTAATCCATCTTTCTTTAATTTGTGTGTGAATTTTACCTGGAGATGTGACCACCTGGTTCTCCGTTGCACTCGACGTGCTTTTGCTGAGTTTGATTTCTGCAAATAAAATACAAAATACAAATAAATAATTACTAGTGTGAAAATACACCTTAACAAGATTCTTCTCCTTTAATTTAATAGTACATACTACTTTATAGTCCCATTCGCTATCCGAATAAATGAGCATAAGTTTGTCGAGGCAAAAGCAGAGGTAATAAATTAAAAGCTGTGTGTGTACACATACGAAGTACCCTTTTGCACTTGCACTCCGTTCACACATTCATCCGTTCTGATACCTTTGGTTAGGCTTTAAGCCGATTTTGTATCCATAGTATGCACAATGCACAATTGCACGCATTACATATTATTATCTACACGTGTACGTGTATGTATGTATGCGGTCACCAACAAGAGCAGCTTATGAAAATACAGATTCTAGCTCGTAAGTACGCGCATTTCGCATGTACACTTGTTCGGCCTTCACATAACACAAGGACAAAACGCAAGTAGATGTTGGAGATTTTATATGTATTGTGTGCAAGATCAGAGGGGAAGGCTATTTTTCATAGGATTTCATCCGGGGCGGAAGTGTATCTCCTTCTTCCCTCTCACTTCCACTCCGTTTCGGTTTCGGTTTCGGCTTTGAATCCACTGCAGTCTCAACTGTAGTCTGTTCTACTCAGCTCAGCTCAAGTCGACTCGACTCCTTGTGAAGGGTACAGCAAAGCATATCGAAACAAGGGAAAGCGCCTAAGTTGAGCAAACAATTGCAAGTGGAGGTTTTCTCTGTTCTCTTCCGAGTTTTGCGTTTTGCTCTGTGGTGATTTGAACAACAAAAATATGTACACATGGAGGATAATATATTTGATAGCTGGTATCTTCCACCCCTGTAATCTATTTCCCGAAAAAATTTCATCTCGTCTCCTCTTTCCCTTTGTGTGTGTATGTATGTCTTTCATTAGGGGAAGAGAGTCGTTTATGTATGATGGAGACATTTTAGGACGGCGATAC
This sequence comes from Sminthurinus bimaculatus, assembly GCA_034698285.1. NCBI lineage: Eukaryota > Metazoa > Arthropoda > Collembola > Symphypleona > Katiannidae > Sminthurinus > Sminthurinus bimaculatus. The sequence goes on from JAQIVE010001324.1 coordinate 11,486, forward strand.
ACAATGCACACATATGCACGCACATGTATACACAATACACAAGTATGACAAATTGGGGGTAGAGACAAGGAGACACACAAGAAAATGGATTTTTGGCAACGGGAAACCAAGAAAACCAGAGCCAATTCAACGAGAGGCGAAACTCAAACCTCAAACCAAAGCTCGAACTACAATACTACACGACGCGTAACTTGTACCCACATTTTATTATCAATGCTCAATATACAGTCACGATGTACGTATAATATCTTTAATAAATATCTTCTTCACAAGTATCCGTACTACACGTGTATATATACACGTCGATGCGGAGAAAGCCGCGAACCAAAAACTTTCTCTTTATATATTTTATACGCACAACACAAAAAACAACAACAGTATTGTGTTCCATTTATACAGTGTGTAAAAAAGGAGCCAAGGACATTTCGCAACATAACAAATACATACCTAATATACAGTCTATCAACTATAAACTAAATATTATCATATTTAGTTTTGATGCAGAGGAGAATCGATTGGCAAGACTTTTCCCGGCTGTTTTTTTTTCATTTCCTTTGTTTATATGTGTGTTTACATGTACATAGGCACTCTTTCCATTTTTGTGGAAAATTGATGGAATTTGATGCCGATTTGATCTTGATATTGCAACAGATATGAAACAAACATTTCCGATCTCTATCTATTAGACCTAGTAAAAAAACCCTTTTTCTACCTTTATAAATGCGCCCACTTTTTCTTTGTCAGGGTCTCACGAGAACCTTGAGACATGCCTATGTTTTTCGTACAACTTAGGGAGACTTTGTCAAAGTTGACGGTTAACAAAACTTGAGCACAGTTGACCCTTTGATGAAAAAATGAAGGTGTATTACTGGGAGAAAGTTTGAAGAATTCCTTTACTTTTACTTTTGCATTTTGCTTTTGTACATGAGATGCATGCTTTGAACGGTTACATTTGCTCTATAATTTCAAAGATTCAAATTTTTTGTGGCTTTTTATTGGTTCACTTACGTTCTGTATTGATGCATAACGTGGTAGAAAAACGGGCCAAGGTATTTTTAGAATAGAATTACCTTTGTCGTAGGAATTTTTCATTTTACTACCACAAGAAGTTATATTGGTATTTATGCATTTTGAATAAAGAATTCTTTGAGCATTCAATTCTAAGATCGATTCAAAGTTTTGAGCTTGGATCATACGTATTATGCATATGCATATTATTATTACTTCCTAAATCCTGACCTTTTTCTACAACAAAAACAAACAATGAAAAGGAAAGTAATAAATTCAAAACAAAAGATCGGGAAAAGCATTGTAGAATAAGATACTGTAGAATAGACAGTAAAATATCAAAGATACCGACGGCTGGATTATTTTATCAATATTAAAAATGACATTTTATTCCAAACCTTTTTGTTTGAGAACACTATTCATTTTTTTATGCTTTTTTTATCTACAAAAAATGACGAAATATTTTAGAAAATTCTTATGCAGCTAAACATAATTAACGTAAAATTTGTCCCAAGACTAATATAATATCTAAAATTACACACGACATGCCAATACAACGTGTGTACAAAAAATACGCGGCCGTTTAAGGTTAATGTTTGCAATCGTGAATTGACACATGACAGTCGACATCAAACGTCAAAAGGGGTGGAAGAGAGATGCATCACGATTGCGATCACGATCATGAATATGCACAACATGCACGCCCGCTCCCCTGTTTGTGCAATCCCAGTCAGCCGGGTGAAAGTTTTGGGAAGGAAAGTGTTTAGTTTCAAGCCAGTCAAGTCAAGTTGAAGAAGAAGAAGTAGAGGAGCTCAAGGGAGAAAAGCTTGACAGGTGATAGGCAAGTGGCAGGGGAAACATGACGGGCGTGCACACAGACAAATATCCATAATCTTCCTGTATATATACTGTATGCTAACGTGTCACGGAAAACATCAAATTTGTGAGTCATCCACATTTGTATGTTGTATGGATATCAGCTTTAGCCCAACAAACATTGACATTTTCCAGTTCTAACACTTGCACCGTCATTGACAACGATAATATGCCATCACATTGTACAAAAAAGTGAATTTCTCCTTGGCCATCAAACTTTTTTATTTAATCCGATACACATACGTGGCGTCTATTGCCCGTTATTTAGTAAATTTGTTGGCCGAACCTTGAAGCTTCACAATCACACATTTTGCTTTTGAAGCGTCTTTATTACAAATTGCATCCAAACTTATGTATCTGTACACTGTACAAGGGAGATGCAAAATTAGACAAAATTAAGCCAAGTTAGCGCCGCCGTCTTGTGTATCCTGTTGTGATTTTGTCAAAGAAAATCGAATGGAAATAGATAATTGATGGTTTCCTATCAAGTTTTGTGAGGCAGAAGAATGAACCGCAAATCGATACCACGATAAAATGAAATAGTAATAATAATAATAATAACAGTACCAAATTGCAAGTATTATCAAACTCTCAAAAATAAAAGGAAAACGGAGGCCTAGAAGTTCAAGTTCTAGCAAGTCTCAGCATTTTGTGAGGAGACGGAAGGAATTTGAACAGAAATACATAGAAGTATATATACATATTATTGTGGAAACAAACTGAAGGAAGCTGCCTCTTGATTGAGACGCTGTTGTGAAGGATAGAGAAGTTAGTGTTGGGACGAAAGGGGATGAAGATGAAGATAGTGGAAAGAAGCTGAAGGGAAGAAGAGAGAGAACCGAGAAAATCAACTACAGTCAAGTCAACCGACGTCACATCCTTTGCTCCCTCTTCCATATAAACAAAGTCAAGTTGAATATGTACGCACGATCTCAGCTCAGCGCAGCTCACGAATCTTCCTTTATTTCATCATCCTCATCTGATCTCGACCCTCGTCTTATATACGTAACTGTATAAACATATATATTGTATTTACAATATCATGGGGTTTAATCTACAGGGGAAGGAACTCTGAGAAGAGGAAACTTAATTCTTCAACTACTCACTCACAACATCCTCAACAGAAAACACTGTGTACGCAGTTGTAATATATACTGTATACTTATTTGCACGCATCACCGTCTTTATACACAACACTGCTGACTGTATCAACAATGTTGAATCATACAGTAATACGAACTTTGCGTATAATCGTGCACAGATGGAAAGATGGCACTCAATTAAAACAGTGTAAGAAATCATAAATGTTCATCCAGCTCCTCGTTTCAGCGTATCCGGAAGTGTGCTCCAAATATGGGAGAACGCGGCTTTCTCTCTACTTTCACTTTCCCTTGTCTAACGTGATGCGCCTCATATATGTACAATGTACAGTGTACAGTTCACGGCTACAAGGGTGCGTTTCCCTTTCCCCGATCATATACGCATAGAACAAAGACTTCGACAGATATCAGATGTACACAGGAAAATAAGTACAAATACAGTGGGAAGTTGAAGCGTATTGTGAAATTCCACGGACATATTGGGTAGAGTGAGACGGAGGAAATAGACAAGTAGAGATCAAGTTTGGCAGTCGAGGGAACGCACAAGACAACCAGCTGTCTTGTCTTATTGACTTGACTCCAGCTTCTTCACATTTTTGTGCACAGCCAAATATTGTACGATAAAACTCAGCAAAATAAAGGAACTTGACTTGGCGCAATATTTTTACTTTTTATCGTCTTATTTTAACGGGTTAGCATTCAAACGCTGGTCTAAATTCAAGATTTGTTGATGCGCCTGGAATTTGTTGGAGCAAACCAAAAACGAAGAGGAAAACTTGCTAGAGTTGCAAATTGCAACCGCGTTTGCATCATTACATAGATCCAATGGAATAGAGTAATTTCAGTCTTTGTTGTATTGCCTGTACTGATTTTCATAATTCTTGCTTGATTGAACCATGATTTCGAGTTTGGTTGTAAATTTGATTTTAATTTTGAATTTTCCCGTAACTTCCCTCTTGAACTTTGGTTCTTCAGTCAGTAAAACGTTTCGGCAATGTATTTCGGGTACAAGTTTCCATACTTTTGGGCTAAATGTAAAAAAGCTTATCTTGGGCAAATTACAATTTGAAAAAATTTGAGAGCCGAAAAATCTCCATAGAAAAATGACCATGTATCATTTTCAGCAGCTCTGTACGCACAATATTTCATATTATGTCTGCGTTCAGAAACCAATTTTCATTGTTTTACCCTCAGCGTTTACATGCTGTGCTTAATCATAATACAATTATATTCACACGGTGGTTTTGATATCCAATGCTCATTTTATACTGGTAGCTACAGTATGTCTCAAGTATACATTATACATACAAAGTTTGATAAGACATACAACAGTTGATCTAATATTAATAAACACTGCTCTTGTCTCGCACTCCTGCAGTTAATTGGACAGCTTTGAAATTTAAAGTCTTCATTTTAATCGAACCTAGATGCTTCTACTCTACAATTTAGTTTCCCCTGGTCTCAATAATTTTTTCGGTGGACACCTTCGGTTTATACATGTATGACAGAACACATTTCATCTCAATATATGAAATCTCTATCCAAGTTTTCATTTCCTCCCTCCATCCCTCCCTCCCTACCTGTCTCATAAATTTAAAAAAAAATGAACTAACCCTATCCGTACTCACAAATTCACACACATGGTACGCATTTATCCCTGCATAAAATAGGATATGTATATGTGCCGTGTGCACATATTTTTAGATTTCTAAATCTTTCCTTGTCGCACATCCTAATATTTTGTACTATACACCATACAGATATAACTATATACATGATACATGTATAATGTATATATAGGGAAAAAAATCCCGCCTTGCAAAACTAGGGAAGGAAAGAACCTTGCATTAAGGTGGAAATGGCAGCAGAGTGGCCTGGTGCGGCAGTGGCTGCCTTGTGATGTGATGCAAACAGATGTTGAGTTCCTCGACTTAAAATATGGAGGGAAATAGATATTGATATTCCTTCAAAACGCGGAAGGCGGCCAACGCAACGAAAAGAAGAAGTAAAAGCAGAAGAAGAAGAAGAAGAAGCAAAGATGGACTTTCTCAATCTCTCTTCCTGTCCTCGATGTCTTCATACTTTCCTTACCCCCCGACTCTGACATTTTTACAATACATGAGTCTAATCTATAATAATATTATATAATGTAGAAAAAGGTGCTTTCACTCTTTTTTGTACTGTATCTTATGTAAAAACTCATGCAAACAGAGCTACTTGCATTTCTCCATGCATCCATGCTTTAGCTACGTATTTACCACAACTCATTCATCTTACTCAATATGAGGATGCATGTACAATGTACAATATACGGTAAGTACAAAAATAGAACAATTTTATCCTAATATTTGCATTGTTGTAAGAAAAGCGTGAGACACATTTTATCCAGTCAAAATCACCCCATATAAACTGCAAATACTATCCAACTATTGTGGCAATAATGTGCAGCGCGAATCCAGCGTGTTTTAATATAGAAATATTAATATGTAATAAGTTTTATGCACGTCTCCTGTGTGCTATACATAGAATGTCTGTAATATGAAATAGTGAGGAAAACAAGAAAACAACCGACGACGAACCACAACAACCGACATTGAGAAGCAAGCAAGAACCTTTTACATAGGGTAATATAAATAGGAGAGTCATATCACATATCAAGTGACGCAAGAGGGAAACCCGAAAGGGAAAAGAGAGCAAGATGAAGAAAGAGACGACGACGGCGACGACGAAGATGGTGATGACGATGCCTATGACGACGATGAAGAAAAAGAAGAAGTAGGAGAAAGTATCTAAAAGCAGGGGTAAAAGCATGAGGAGGAATGAATAGTGGATGTACGATAGATAGATAGATAGATAGACAGACAGACAGCAGCAGGCAGATCGTCATCGGCTATATATTTTGATCCATCTTGCCTCAACAGGGGTCCTCCACACATCGATTTTATGCTAAATAACTCCCTCAACAACTAAACACTGGGCCAGAATCTCGCTCCAAGACGACAACACAACACATTGTCCTCCTATTATTATGCACTGTCAACTCCCCCCTTTTGCCACTGTAAAATGTTTACGGCAAACTGTACACTGTACACCGCTCACAACTTTGGCCACATGCAATATACATGCAGCTCCAAACCACTATACTACAGACTACAGACAATGGACAACTTTTAGGATGACGCACTATTATTTTCCGGTTTCAGATTCGGATTTAGTCATCTTTTACCAAAACTGATGCAGATATTTGCGTAATTTCCTCAGGTTTTGACCAAGTTTTCAAGCCACATGCTTTTAATCAAGTTACCAGTTACAGTTGGTAATTCAGGTGCAAGCTTTTTTCGCGATGAGTAGGTAAAATTTATGTAAAATATATAATCAAAAGCATGCGGGTACGTAAACGTACGTACATAAAAGTGCATTCACATTACAAACAAAAAGCTCGGTTTCGTCCCTAGGATCATGAAAATAATCCCAAGAATGACTACAGTGAAATCAACACCGACGACAACATTTTCCGGAGATTTTTCCCCAATTCACTGAATATTAAATATCCTATTACTCCATACTTCTTATTTCGTATACTTTTACCAGTATCACTGGAGTCTAGTTACGTTTGGCTAAACTGCGGTAGCTGTTTTTTGTCGTTTAAAAAAAGGCCGAGGGATGAAGAGAAAGAGGGTGGAGGGGGAAAATATACATTTGATGGACAGTAGGGAAGAAGGTCCGAGGCTAGATGTAAAGTACATACATATGTACACAGAGTTACGCAGCATATTTTGTAGAAGAAGGATGGATAGATAAAGAGAGGAGCGAAGAGGAGATAGGGAATGGTGATGATGGCAAATGCGTTAGCGTGATCTCGCTCTTACTCGTACTCCCTTTCTTTTTCCTTTCCGTCTCGAAAAAAACAGGAGAGAGCGAGAAAGGGAGAGAGCGTTGTTGTGAGAGGGAAAAAATACTGGGAGAAGAATCTTGCTCAAAAGTTGTGGCAAGGAGAAACCACGCGGTAGAGGACGATAAATAATGGGCGAGAGAGAGAGAGAGGAAAAAGCATCGGAGCAGGAAATATAGGAGGAAGAGAGGGGGGCTGCCCATACACTTACATTACATTACACACACTACACACCGGCGACAATCATCACATCACTCTCTCCCTTTTTTCTCACTCCGTCTCTTTCTCCTTGGCTGGAAACTTATCCTCTCTGCCCGCTCAATTCTTACACTATCCAATTTCTCTAGTGTACAATGTATAGGCAGTGCATGCATGTGGATAAGCTCCACATGCATTGAAATACAAAGTGCTGTTTTATAACGCTAATATCTTAGGATATGTCGACAACATGAGCATAAACATACACGCACGGCTTTGTTTTGAGCATGCATATGTGTAACTATGTATTACTTGTATATATCTATACAAAAACAATTTTTCGCCCCCTAACATATTCAATTTAGTAAATTCACTCAAGCTGCTTCCCCCCTTGTGTGTGGATGTGGAGCATTTTGAAGGGATTCGATTTTTCACAACTTATTATCTATACACAATAATCTTTGCTTATCATGCATCAAAATATTTTATTGTACACAAGAAATTCTGAAAATTTTGAAAATTCATAATACCTCATCAAAGTGTAAAAAATGGATAATGTTTTACAAGAAAACTTGCTCATTTAGTAAATTGTTTACGACTTATTTTCCCACTGCTTGTTAAATATTAACTTCTTGAAAAAAATCAGAGATTAGGTATCATCACTATTACACAAAGTGGTTTTCGATTGGTCTGACTGAGCTGAGGTCGCTATTAATAATTTTGTCAATAAAATCCCTTTGATGACGTGACGAGAAAGCCGCGGCCTACATGTGTATTAACATGCATGACTAATGCTCTCATTACGGTAATGACTATGACTAATAATATATACTCAAGTATAATGTATTTACAATAAAGTTGTGACTCACCATGCAGACGAATTTGCGCCTCGGCTTTTCCCATGGAGTTGGCCGCCATGCAGTTGTAGATCCCGACATCCTTCTTCTGAAAGTTGATGACGGTGAGCTTGACAAAACTTTTGTAACTAACTCTCGTTTCCTCTATTATATATTTTGTGCTAGAAAAAAAGTACACATTAAAATTAATTTTACTCGAGTAATAAATTCAAACTTTGCATAATATTCATGCATATGCTAGAGTATATCTCTGCAAAAATTTCAGGAGTTTCTCAATATATGTAGAGAGATAGACGGTAAGATATATTTTATCTGTGAGGAACATTCATCTTGTGAAAATGTGCATGAAATTGTTGTTTGTTCGAGTTGGAGTTCCTCACACACAAAGTGTGAAGTTTTGATTTTTGATGGGAAAAAAGTGACACGCGGACAAACCGACACCCCCGATTTATGCCACATGATAATTTATGTTCGAAGGAAGTTGCTCGTGAGGCTTGACGGATGTGTGTGTGGATGATAAATGAATTACCCTAAAGGGTGAAAGGAGTGAAGGAAGGAAGAAAAAATTACCTATTTTTCAGTCCCAATCCGCCTGGTTGTGTTCCGTATTCCATCACAGATGCAAAAGCAGATATTCACAGAAAATGTGCAAAAAAAGCAGTTGAGAGATTTGTTATCAAAACATCATCATCACCATCATGATCATTATTACAGTTTCTGAAATACACATGGTAAAAGAGTGTTTTTGTACCTAAAATTTCTCCACGGTTCTTCATCCAGTAGATGAAAGCTTTTGGGCAGGATTCTAAGATTCAAACAAGGTTAATTAGCTTACTCAGCATAATTTCATAATGATAATAATAATTAGCACGGTTATTGGGTGAGTCGTCAACTTACCGACTTGACATTCTAGGACCACATCCGTACCAAAAGGAGCGCCTAATTATGAAAACGTAAAAAGTAATTTACACATTTTTTACGATTTTCAACAGAATTTTTAAAACTAGAAACCATTTTGCAATATTTCATGTAATAGTCAGTAAAATTATTCAAAATTCTCACCTAAAAGTTGACTGGGTACATTTATGACGGGAGTGACTGTTAAGGGGAAAAGTAAAAAAATATTTGACAAATTACAAATCGTCCCAAGAACATCCTTTTCCTCTATCCATCTTACTTCCCCCTTCGCATCATCAATCTATGTACATCTGAATTAACGCAGTTCTATTCAATTAACGCTCAAACGTGCGATAGAAAAAGTTGTAGAAAGATCATTTTTCACAGTTTGCGTATACATTTTGTCAACAAAAATATGTAAGTCGAATAAAATATTATTTTGGAAGATCTCTGGATGTAGAAAGATGTTTTTCCTCCAAATTTTAATTTTATTGTATAGGACACGAAATCATCGCAAGTCAAACCGCTTATCGTTAAAATGTTAAAAATACATGGATCTATATTTTGTAAAATTTTACGAATGGCAATTGACAGTGTGTGTGTAATACATTTCGTTACTTACAATTGACGTCTAGGGTGATTCGTTTGGACACGGCGGGAGGAACTTCGTTGGTGGCAATACAAAGGAAAGTTCCCATTTGTCGACGGTCCAGTTTGTTGAACCAGAGAGTCTCCCCCGTAATATTATCATAGCCTGCGTGAACATTGAACATGTTGAGAAACCAGAGCACGAATCAAAAAGTCATTCCAATTTCATCACATTATATTTATATTCCGATTCCGATTCCACACACTCTCTCATTGCAAATTCTATAAAGGATTTTCTTCCTCTGCCTCCCGTCCTCTCTCCATTTTTCGCTTTCTTCCTATCCTCCATGTGCTTGGGTTTGGGTTTGGGTTTGAGTTTGAGCTTGTGCTTGTCATTCGCCTCCTCATCCCATTCTTATTCTTATTCTCGACCTCCTCCGCTATTGTTTTCACCCCTTTATCTATCCGCTTTTTTCTATCGCCTCCTGCCTTCTCCCTATTCCTCCTCCATACTTATTTTTGTCCTTATCTCATGTCTATATCCGACTCTATTACATTTCCCCCCATCTTTTTAGCCCGAGTCAACCCATCCTCAACTCGAGACTCACCTCACTCTCTTTCTCTCTCTCTCCCGGCCGCGACCTCCGCTGACTCTGGGACTCCTGAAGCTGATGCTGATCAGCCGTGCATAAAATCCCACAGCCAAACGTCGCCGGCTCCTTTTGTCCAATTGAGAAAATGAGAGTGAGGGAAGGATTCCAAGGAAACGACGGAAGAAGAAGAAGATCCAGAAAAACATTCCACTTTAAATTAAAGCTCTGATGAATTTCAATGAGGATCAAACCAGAGAAAAGACTTTTCTATATGTATAAGAGTTCTCCCTCTGTGCTTGGGATCTCATTCTCGTCATATGCTCCAGTTTAATGGGAACAAATGAATTAAAACAATTTAAAATGAGATCTGTGACTTGCTCGAATTATTTCCTCGTTCTAATTTCTTTCTCTCTCTGCTAAAACTAAAGCTAAATGCAAAAGACAAAATTCAGAGTTCACAATTATATCTGCGGAATTTTAAATTCGTCGTTCCTAATTGGAACTGCGGATTGTGCGGAAATAAAAAAGGTATTTAATTTCAAGGTTTCCCAATGCTCCACACTCCACACACAGGCGTTAAGGTGACAGCAATTTATAGTGTTCAGGGTTCACCTTTACTATTACTATTATCATGTTTATTTAGCTGATATATATTGTAGCATTGCTCACCGTTGGCCTTGACTATGAATAAAACAATATAGGTTCTCAAATCAACTCACACTTCATGTTTTATTAGTCTAATGACTTTTTAAGAGGACCCTCTCTCTCTCTGTCTGTAATTGTAATTGTGATTAGGATTGTAATGGGCTTAAGATTATGTGTGTGGGTGTGTGTGTGTGCTTGAGGTATAACTCGCAGAATTTCCAAATTGATGAGAGTTTAATTCATTAGAAGAAAAAGACGGAGAGTTATTGAGAAGGGGAAGAGAGTTTCCTAGGCTCTTCTATATTCCAGCCCCCATACAATACACACACACACACACAGACAAGGAAGAGGGATAAAAGCTGGAAAGAAAGGGAAAAGTATACCCTGAGCAGAAAGAAAGAGGGCGAAAGAGAGAGAGAGAGCAGAGAGGGAAGGCCTCTTTTCTATTTACGAGTCGAGTAATGTTGTTAGAACGAGGGAAAATAATGGTTGAAATTAGGTGATAAATAAAGGAATAGGTAGTAAGGAGTGAGTGTATAGTGAGGAGTAAGTGTGAGTAGTTGGGGTGGAGAATCTCCTTCGCAGTACATACCGTATACGGCTACGGCTTTCTATATCGTGCAAGAGGCATTATGAGCACCGAAAGAAAGGATGAAAAGAACTTCCTTCGCTCTTTAGCTTGGTCTTAGTTTTAGTTTTGGTTTGGTTTGGGTTCGGGTTTTGGTCTCTTCGTCTCAACATTGCGTTTTAGTCGCCGTAATGTTTACAGAGTAAAAGTAATATGAGTATTATTGTGCTCCCTCCGTCCCTCTTCTTCTTTTTTCCCCGGCCGTCTGTGCATGTGTGTGTGTCTCCATGAGGAGAAAGGGCTCAACTCAACTAACTACAATGGGTAAAATTACTCAAGTTTTCATTTACTGCCTATTCTTTTCTTTTCCCCATATACCAACTACTGTAGGAGCTAGCTTTGTATATGTGTTATGTATACGATACACTGAACATGCACAATGCACAGTCCATCCATTTTTTCAGCGAGTCTCCAACTTTAGTCGTACTTTTTTCGAGGATTGTGTGAAATGCAATGCAATGGAAGAGAATGAGCTGAAATGACTTTACTGTATGTATTCCGCACCTTTTCTTGTTGTGTAATAAAAGGACTTTGCATACATGCACATTGCATATATATATATGAATACGGTAGGTACATTTCCACATGGAGGTTTTTTCCATTGTTGTCTTAACGGCAGTTTTTTTACGGCAGTATGTATACATAGTGAGAAGGACGAGAGAAAACGACGTCATTTTGAAGAAACTTCATTTTACTGCACTTTACTTATTTTTTCTTCTTTGTCTACTTTTACTTGTTATTTGGATTTTTTGAGGGTGCTTTAGTTTTAGTTTTTCAAAAGGTTTTTTGTTTTTGGCTCGAATTGCAAGCGATCTTTTTTCGAGAAAATGCCAGGAAGAATCGGAATCATATAATACATATACAAAATGAGGTAAAGCAAAACGTACCTTTGTAGGCTCCTTCGCCGGATTTTCGCCTCAGTTGAATTTTTTCTCCGTCTAAAAAAATTTTAGAAGATGATGATGTTTATGGTTTTTAAAATTTAAATATGCATCTTAGATATTTTTCGAATTTAAACAATCAAAAGGGCCACAGAGTTAATTTTCTGTTAAAATTAAAATTCAAACCTTCACGTTTCCAAATGATCCTGAAAACATAAAAGCAGTCGTTGTTTAAACAATGAACTAGGCAGCATTTTACTTTTAGGGGATATTTATTATTTATGCAGAAATATAAATAAAGTAATATTGATCCCATGCTTACCTTGGAGGAGGGTGACCTAGACGAGGAACAAAATGAAAATTAAAGAAATTACTGTTGCTGTATGCTAGGCCGCGCGTATAAATCATTATCCATATTGTATTGTATATATTTCTGAAGCTTATTAACTATTCCACTGTGATACCTTAATTATGTCTAAAAGTATTTTTATTCTTTAATGTATGGGTATTATTATTAATGTGTATAATGTATAAGCCTCTTGCCTGTTGCTCTGCACACAAGAGTTGCGTTGTCACTCTCCCGAACGGTTAAATCCGAGCTTGTCTCACTGTCAATAATGTTGGGCGAGACTGTAATTAAAGAAATACAAGACACATTTCATTATTTCAGCACTTATCAGGACGTAAGTATTATAATATTTATTTTCTTCAATTCCGCAGTTCACCCTCACAATCACAATTGTGATGATACCGTCAACCAACCCCTTTTTATCCATGAGGGGAAACTACCTATAGAACGAATAAATCCCGCTTAAACCCCTTTCACGTTATACCCTTTACAGCAACAACAATTTATATTCCACCCTCTTCTCATATTAAACGGCTTTCCAACTCCCACAATCACATCATATCGTCATCAACGAAGCAAAAACTTAAAAGACTGGTTAACACACAAAGCACGTAACTGTGTTTATCATAAACGATTTAAGTGCCCTCAATTTTGCCATAAAATGCTAAATAGTAAATTGTAGAAAATTTGTCAAGTAAAATTGTTTGATTTAAGTCGAGTAAAATATAAAATGTACAACACCATTTTATGCCATGCAGAGCCAAAGGATTTAAAAAAAATGTTCGTACGTGAAAACTTTGATTCAACGGTACGCTGTTTGTAGTTTTGTATTGTACGCATTTCTATTTTCACACAGTGCATGTCATGATGTTTAGTTTGTTGGCTTGTCTATAAATGTACACAGTGCATATACATAAATAGTTGACTGTCGAAAGTTGTTGGATGGCCCGTGAATAGAGAAAGTGAGGATGTAGATTTTGAATGGGAATTTGCACACTTGGAGCTGCTTCTGCTCCTCCTGTTCGTTGCTGTATTTAGCTTAAGAGGAATATTTATGTAGAAGAAATAAAGAGGAGGAGAGGGGAGGGAGCCGGCGGGGCTCAAAAGCTGATAAAGGCAGCGAGAGGCTCTGAAGGAGTTTACGAGTTAATTGAATATTTGGGCCGAGTCAAGGCAAGTCAAGTTCAGTTCAGTCAGGCAGGCAGGCGGTTTCTCCCTCAAATAAGTCACAACTCACAATTCGCTGCCCTTCTCTTTCTCTCTATGTATGTTGTACATTTTTGTGTAGAAAAGGCATTGTACATATTTTATAATAAGCAGACCAGACCAAACTCGGCTTATTAAACATTTGCATCCTGTACACACTTTTGATATCCACCCACTCCTGTATTAGTGCAGTACATAAATAGGTGCACAAACGGAACAACAGAGAAGCCGACATACACATATGTACATACACACACGCAACTTGCTCGGAATAAATCCCTATAGGAGAATTCAGCAAATAGTTGAAGTATCTTCACTATAAAGTATGTACAATGTACATATACAAACACTTAAAATCAAGTGGTTAGCAGAATTGTGTAGCGGGGCTGCTTTTTTGGCTTTCTCCTCCATTCCAACCCCCACAGTAGATAATTTCATAATGACCCGAAAGTGAAAAAGTTAACCAGCAAATACGCCATAGCGTTCCTTTTGGATCACTAAAACTACCCCTAAAATTTGGTCCCGATCGGTTGATGTTTAGAGGTGCCGCAAGGTCACCAAAGTTGACCGTCCAAATAGCATTGGCGTTATCCCCCGGAACCTTGCATGTTTGGGGTGGGGAGTGAAGGGGGGCAGG
>JAQIVE010001325.1:0-25836 GCA_034698285.1 Sminthurinus bimaculatus
AAAGCTGCCATTCAAGATCAAGAGATGGCTAAAATATTTCACCCATCCTACAGTTTTGACCTTGAATGGCGTGAGTAAAATCGGTTTCGACATTTGGAGAAATGTCACAGGGGTCAGAGATTTTCGAGCAAGAAGGAAATCGGAGAGAGTCGAGTTCAGTGGTTTGACTCTTAAGACAAATTATTTTATTTTGAAGGCTACAAATTTTTTTCATCCAAATGACCATGCTGCATAGACCCGTAAGGAGTGTTAATTGAAAAAAAATATAGAGAGGTTTTCTGATTTTGGTCCCTTAAAAAGATATTAAATCTTTATCGGAAGTTTCCGGACTCTCCTCGTAAAACGTGCATAGTATATCACATTGGGCCTCCCATTATATTTCATTATTACATTTCGTACCATTTTCATCTCCTTCTTCATCCCCATCTCACGATTCAAATTCAGATTCAAATGAACCAACACAACCAGAAGGCAGAAAGAAGAAGAAGAGACGAGAAAACATCAGGGATGAACGAAGATCAATACCATAGCAAAATACCAGGACAAAATACGACTCCTCTGTGCATCTCTTTCTATTTCACTCTATGCAGTAATGTCTTTGCGTTTATCTATGGTTCCTATCCATCATTTAGGAAGGAAGAAAGGACAAGATCTGTGAATAATTATAACCATAAGTAGACATTCATTAAGCCATTGTACAATGTACATAGCACACGGAAAACAGATGGAGCGAACATTAGACTGTTCAACTTTTATTGCTAGCTTTTCCATCAATTCAATACAAATCAAAAAGAAACTTTCATTACTATAGGTATTACTACCATCATTTCTACAAAACATGTCGAATACACATTAAAAACAAATGTAAGTAATAGCTTGAGCACCAATGTCATTTTACTGTTTGTTATTTTTCGATTTTGTCGAGATGCAAAGACAAGTGAAAGCCACTTGCAAGCAGCAGCTGAAAATGCACGAGGTTAAACTGCACCAGAGGTATTTAATGCATCCTTCTGCTTATGCATATACTGTAGGTTGTACATACAACATGCACGTGTATGTTTTCCCCTATCACCTACATGTACACAGTGGTGTAGCTCCAAGGTTTACTCTGCAATTAAAATTCACATGATCAAAGCGATTGCGGGCCAACGAGCCATGAGAGCCTAAAAAAGTATTAGCGAGCTGGCATTTGGATAGTATAATAGTACAAAGACAAACACAAAGCGATGGAAGATCCACATCATTTACATCGATGATGGTGATGATTATGATGACAACAGTAAACAGTAGCTCAAGCTCGGAGAGTTGAAGTTTCGAGCCTCCCCAAATTATACATTATACAAACACATGTTGTTATGATGTAAAATACAAGAGAGAAAGGTGGAAAGCGCTAAGAGGACCAGCCTCAAATTAAAATCAAACCACCAAACACCAAACCATTTAGCAAACGTACTTATGGTTCATAGATGTTCGAGCGCACTGAAAATCATGATATGAATATTAAATATGAATTAAATCAAGGTTATAATTGCTACTTCTATATTATTCCCGTGCAAGGTTTATGTTTCATGGACCACTACTTTTTTACTTCGATGGTATTTGTAAGAACTGAATCCAGCTAAATATGTATGTACATGATATATTTAAAACAAGTTTGTACTGAAGACTGTGGCGCATGAAAGTGTGCTACACAGATACATAAGTACACATGATGCGTATATTTGTAGTTCCATCAGAGTTTCATATCATAAACATTTGTGCTATACAATCTCCTCCGGGGTTATCTACAGAAATTTTTCCATATATAGAAAATAATGTGCGTATATGCATAATGCATGTACATATTACAAACTACAAAGCAGTGAACCATTATGATCCCTTGTTATTATTTGATCAATCAACAGTGCTAACATCAATATTTACTCATCGTCAGTTCCATTAAATTAGACAAATTCTCTTGCACTCTTCTCTTCCTCTGGTGGGAAACTCGGATCAAATGCAGATGAAATTAAAAGGGAAAGTGAAATCAATGGTTTGATTGTGAGTGGCAGGTTGTCAGTGTAAAAACTGTACATAATACTTAATACTTATTGTACTTCATATTATGAACTGTGTTCCAAAAATGAGCACTGGATGTAAATTTAAACAGACATATACAAATGCCCCCTGCTACATAAAATTAGATAAGTAACACTCTAACCGTGCGTAAGAGCATGGAAAACAAGAAATACCGTCAAATGTATTATTAATAAATGCGTTGTTTCTTTGAATAAAAGAATATCTTGAATGTGTTTGCTCAACGTTTTTGCGAGGATCATTCCAAAGCTTGAGCTCTCTCTCTCTCCATTATCCTTTATCCTTTGTACAGAACATGCAAACATCTCCATTAGACCTACAACAGATTACGAATTTGTATGGTATGGCTCATTGGGTATAAGTGCCAAATTTACAGAAAATAGTTGAATACTGTGCAAATCTTTTGAGTCTGAAAGTGAGAGTGAGCCAATGTAAATATAAACATAAATCTGAGTGCAAAAACACACCGAGAGAGATCTTTATTGGCATAACAAAAAACAGTTATAGTGAAATACAAAGTACATAATATTGGGCATAAAATAACGGCTGAGCGACTAAATGCGTGCGGTGTGTATTTTTTCCAACTCCACTTTTATGGCCTTTGACTTCAATTAATCTTTACATCTAAAATCCAAATTGAACCAATTGAGCAAAGATTCCATTAGATGCCATTTTACTACATAGTTACATATTTTTAGAAAAAAACAATGGCATTGTGATCTCTTGTGCCATCGCACTTACTCACATAAATGTATATGTATTTGTATTACATCTCATTCCTTTCTATTTGGAATGACAGAAAGATTGAAAAGGGAGAAAGTGTGTGGACAGGTCTGGCTGATTTAACGTTTTAACGTTACCGGTACCACGAGCAACATTTTTTCCAGCATTAACAGTTGTAGCGCACATACATACATACAAGGACGAGAGGTACTTTCCGTATTATTTATTTGTATACATTTACTTCTGATGCACCTCCCCCGCCTCCTCCTTTACTTCTTTTACACTGCACGGTTTACAGTGTAAACAGTATGTCTACTCTTTTATTTTGAATGTGAAGACAGAAATTTTGTACTCAGACACGACTAACCATCCCTGCAATTTATGTAGACAAATTTTGGTTTCCACTAGCCAAAAAGTAATAACAATCACTTTTTTGCGCCTCATTTTATCTTTCCTTGTAAAGAATTGGAAGGAGGGAATATACGCAATACAATAGAATGTTTTTTTTGAAGGGAAACAATTTTTTTTATTCAGTTCTCTTTCTCATGCTGTATCCATAGCCATTTGTGTCTGTCTCATGTCTATATTCTGTCTACTCTCCGTAGCTTGTCTACTGTAGATTAAAGTATATGAGACATCTATCTATGTACATTGTACATGCATTATGAAATCTTTTATACGTTATAACAAATGGATACTTAAACGTTAAATCGAAAAGGGATAAAAAATTGTGTCTTGTGATTAAGCTTTTGCTATATTGACCGTAATTACAGCATATACTAGAAAAAATGGCAATTTGTCCATTCGCTTTTGGTTTGAAGAGCGGAGATCGAAACTACCAAATTTGACTTGTACAAAGTTTATCCTCTGAAAGGGGAAAAAATAGAGAGATTTTTTCTGCTTTTCCATTGTACAGTTCAACTTTGAACAAAGTGAACAATAATACATCAAACCTGATGATTATTAGTATTACAAAAAATCATAAAAGTATGTAGTTTTGATACATAATAAGAACCCTTGTGAACAAGTAAAAAACAAGAAAAATGTTACTCCAAACAAATCCTCCTCATCATGTAAGTAATCGTGTTCCAATCCAATGTTCTGGACGAGAAAGGTGCACCACCCAACTAACCAACTCACGATCCATGACGTCATCGCAGAAGCTGCATTTATATACATTTAACTTTAAAAACGCCTTCATCAAAGTATAGAATATTGTATAGTGTAGTGTAAGCCATGAGACTGTCCGATCTCCAACTTCAACTCCTGGACCGATTTTTCAACGACCAGCGACTGCCTCGTCCTGTCTCGTTTTCGTCCACATTCCAACGGGCCATTCGAATCACCATCACCTCGAAACATTATCATTATAAAGCCTTGGCCATGTATCATCATCAACTCAGCACCTAAGATAAAAATCCTATGAGAACAGGGCTGTGCATAAAAAATCAGAGGAACTCGGGGAGTAACTATCTTATACGGATACTTTTGTACTTTGTGTGTAAGTACGTAGGAGATTCTTGCTATCTTCAATCAGCAAAGAAAGGCAGTTCAACCTCCTCATTATTGCACCAAGCACTGCATACACAAAATGTATATAATATGTGCATCTACATACAATATACAAAAATAATATTGGAGTTGAATTTAGTTAGAAGGAGCCAAAAATCCCAGAGAAAAAACTTGTTTCAGTCCCCACCTTTCCAGATTAGACTGTCAATTTTTTTCGTACATTTTTCTTCCTCGTCCTGCCAACACTCTTCTTCTCTCCCGTCTTTCTTTGTAAGGAGGCGAGTGAGGAGGTGAGCAATTTTTATTTTTTAATTCAACATTTTACTCCATTGTCTACAGTTATTCATTTCTCGGTACTTGCGTATTGCGTATGCACAAATAATAATAATTAGACAGGAGTTTCATGTTCTTTTTTCATTAAGTATTGCTTACAAAAATATGGTGAATTCAGTTATTAAGTTTAGTTATGATATTTAATAATTACAAAACCAATTTTTATTATCTTTAATTTTTGCAAAAACCAGTTGCCCTTCTGCATTTGAAAAGCTGCGAATTCCTTTTCATTCAAAGTGATACTCCCTATGGAGCTCTCCAAAAAGTCCAAAGTAAGGGTGAAGTACTTATTTAAAAGCCCAAAGTCATATTAGCGGAACCTGGGGCAGTAGTCAACTTGCACATAATGGATAAAATTACCAATGCAAAATAGATTCTTAACGTACACGCTTCATACAGTGCATTTTGATGGCATACGAAAAGGGGAACTGAGAAAGACAGAAGGGAAAGACGCGTTGTAGGTTTGGCGTGAAATTTGATAAAACAATGTCAGTTGGCGTGGTGGTGGTGTATGGTGTAGCAATACTGAAACTGTCCTATACATGAGCATGTATTGTGTATTATAAAGCATCAGGGAAAATGCAATAAGTACATTACCCGTAACGACATTGACAATCGGCAATCGACCGCCCCACCGACTACCAAGCTTTAAACAAAACACAAGAAAATTCGAAGAACAAGAATAAAACTACAGATAGGATTTCCTCCTTCGCCCTCGTCTCCCTTGTGCTTTATGTCTTCTCTTTGCGTGGGAGAATCTCCGTCTGGAAAAGCTTGGGTATTACAGTATTACTCCTTCTTATTGGCCCTTTCCCTGCCATCACCACCACAACACAGTGTACAATACTGTACTATACTGTGCACACCTTTCACCTTTCCTCTTCAATCCCTTTACACATGAGTCACATCGTGCAACGTTTAAGTCACGTCACATACTACAGTGTTAGACAAAGAACATCATCACATGTACAGTACATATTATATGTTTGTACACGAGAAAGCAGGGAGACACAATAAGCATAGGAATTTCATCCTATGATTATTGCATTACATTTACACGATTTACCCTCAGAGTTACTTTTCTCTTATCCCTGCATACTAAACTAACAATAAGTACGCATACCATATACAGTATACACTATACACGTATACTCAAGTCATAAAGAAAGGTCTCCAGAAAGTCTCAGCTGCTATTCTCTCCCCATTCACATCACTATATCCAAATAAACCAAGGCTGATTTTATATTGGTGTTGGTGCGAAGGTCGATGGTGGTGCCAGTCTGTCTGGTGTTTCACACCATGTGTGTATACAGTATACAGTAGAATATTTTCGAAGGAAAAATAATTTTAAATTTTACATTCCATCACATTTGTGCCCATTGGATTTATTACCTAGTGAAAAAAACAGACTCCCTTATTCTTCTTCCCTTTCCTTCAAGTACAGTTACATTTCTGCATATAGAGCTCAGTCCACAATAATATTACTGTTTAATATATCACAAATCAAAAATCAAAAGTAATACTCAAATAATCCCTGTTAGCAAAGGAAAATGTTCAATATGCAACTACATAGAAAGTCTAAAAGTTGTAACTTTGACTTGCCACTCCAAGTCCAAGTCCAAGTTCAACTCCAAATCCTGACGAGACGAGTCCGTCCAGGCAATACGAGCTTTGGGCTTTTGGAAAAGTTATGACATGCAAACGTATGAAAATATTGTAATAGCCGAGAAAAGGCTTACCAATATTTACCATAAGGAAAAAAGATACTGTGTGTACATATATGAGTGCTGGAGAATAATATGTAATAACATGTATATTTGGCTGGCCGTGGCCATCGCTTGATTCCTCTTAAACGTAAAACGGGAGGCAAACTCGGAATCGGAAGTGAACGGTGAACGTGCTCTCGCCATACAAGTAAGACTTTTATGTATTCCTTTTCGGATTTTAGATTTTACTTGTGGATTTACGTTTGGACTCTTTCGAAAATCGGAATACGAATAGGAATAGGAATACGAATACGAATGCAACAACGAATATACGAAAAGGGAGGAAAAGTGTAGAATTTTGTTGAAACATGTGGCTGTGGAATTTCCATCGAAAAGCCAATGCCAATTCCAAAGTAAAGGGAGTCAGCAGCCGAGCCAACTAACTAACAGTGAAGAGAATTGGATGATGGGAATAAAGGATTTGCGACTGTATGTGTGTGTGTGTGTGTGTGAAGGAATTGTAGTAAAGACTGGAAAGGCTCTAAAATCCTCAAACTTTCCGTCAGTCTCTCACTATCCTCGATCCTCCTCACCCCTGGAAAATGCGAATGTCAAATATATATAGCAAATATCTATCTATCTATCTATCCCTCTCATTTGGAATACACCATCTGTGCCCAATCTCTCACGGTGGCGGCTCGGATTTTTTTTCACCAAAGCCACTTTATTCCCATTCACTTCTCAAACTCCCGGCCTTTACTTTACTTTCTTTTTCCTATCTTGGCTTCACAGTTTTTTTATATTTGTGAATTCACGTCGTACTTATTTTTCTGCATACAGAGACGAGTGAACAACTAAATTCAGAAATATGATAAAGCTTCGCTTGCGATAAAACAGACGACCTACGAATAAAACGAATATTATTTGAAAAACCGATCTTGATCTTCATGCATAAAAGTTCTATAACATATAATATAAATGCATACTGCTTTAAAAAGAGAAGCTCACCTATGATTTTGATTTTATTATACAAAAATACTAATTCACCGACAAAAAAGTTATACACAATATAATGTACAAGTTATGAGGCAGACTTTACGCTTTACGACGTTTATCCTGCCAAAATAATAATGTGCTTTGACGGTTTTTTAAATAAAACATCATCGTATCATTTACACAGGCAAATGTTCGCATAATGTGAAAAATATAGCCGTTTGTACCCACATACACGGGCACGGGGGAAGTTCAAACATGCTGGTTGATCGACGATAGACAACCACATGCGGAAGATATTTGCGCTGCTTCCCTCATCTTCTTCTTTTTCTACATTCTACACATACTTTTTTGTCTTTCGTGGTTTTCTCTTGCAATTTGAGCATGTTTGCAAACTCGAGAAGCTAGAATTACAGATACAGATTGACTTGACTCAACTAGGAATTAACAGTCATGAGGTTGAGGAGGAGAAGACATACAAAAGAAGAGCAGCATTAGTTAGAAGGAGATGAAGAAGAAGTAGAAGACGAAGAGAAAAAAATCCAAATAGAAATAAAACACGTCTGCCTTTATCCCCACGTTCTTTTCCCTTAGTCTTTAGACGAAACAGACAGATTGGTATATTAAGGCGAGCAATGAAGATGGCAATGGCAATATGTTGGCTAAATGAGTAGACAACAAGTCAGAACGGGAAAAAATCATTCCGTCTGTGTTTTTGTGAGCAAAAAGGAGAAAAGACAGAGACAGAAAGAGAGAGAGAGAGAGAGAGATACGTAGAGAAAAAGTCAAAACTACTCAAAAAGTATGGAAGCTCCAGTAAATTCTTTTATATCTCTATATACTTGCTCACATTGGCCTGGCTGATGGTTGTTGGGCTGGTTTGCTAGTCAAGTCATGTGGTGGTAGCTCAAAAAAGTTGAACGTATAATAGTCAATGTACATATATCCGTAAGTAATGAGAGACGGAGGAACTTAAACTCAAAACAGAGAACATGTGTGTGTATGTGTATGTGCAATAAGAGTAGAGAGAGAGAGAGAGAGAGAGAGAAAGAAAAACCAGACGTACACTCATATATTGTATAGAAAAAGAGGAGCCATAAAAGTTTCCCAAGCGCAATCAACTTGCACTATTCCTCTCTCTCTCTCTCTCTCTCTTTCTCCCTGACAAGTCTTTTTCTCCTTCGTACTCTGCATTTACATCTACAACTTCCTTGTATCGCATGGAAAGAAGGCTTCGCCAAGCCATGTTTGCTCCTTCAAATTCAAAAAGTTCACAGCATACATTCTTTCACAATCGCTCTCTCTCTCGTTCCTTCAAATTTTGTCCTAAATTCTTCCATTTATATGCGTATGGATATTGTATCGTCAAAAATTAATAGACATTTGCCCAAATCATCATTCTCCCTCTTTATTCAGCCAAGTATTATAACATAATATATTACACAGTGTACGGAGATGGATGAACAAAAAGACGAGGGAAAAGACGTGTCTCAAGAAAAGCGAACCAAAGACGAAGAACAACAGAAAGAGGGAATTGTGTGCAGTGTGCACAGTGGGAAAGACTCGGATGGAATACACAGTGAACTGTGCGTGCTAAAACATCCTCCCAAATACACAGACTAAATAACGCCAAACATCAAACCTTCAATTAATTACCCATGTGTTTCGTCGCCCAAACTTGTTCAATACATCATTATGCACGTTGAACAGTAGATCTTGCCTCTAGTGAGCCCTGGTACGTAATACGAATTTTGTGTGCTTGATTGATCGTTTTGTCTACTCATTCCAAGGACGCATCTAATAAAATTTTCACTTACAAGTGGTCATCGTATTCCTTTGCAAATTCTGCAAAAATCGCATCTTTTGCCAAACAACTTTGTTATAAACGAGATCTACCATATTGCTGTACATTTGTCCATACAATATGTGAATTTCTTCATGGAAAATCCAAAATGTATCTGTGAGCATTTATGTATCATGATTCTATAGTGAAATAGGCAGTTATGTTATGTTATAATGTTATAGCTAAATATGCTACCAGTAAAATCTCAGCCTTCATACACAGGATGAAACTGATGAGTTACGACGTCCGACACGACTTCGACTTCAAGTCAGCCAGTTCGAGCTCCTCTAATCTAATCTGCTTGCCTTATACTTACTTGTTTGCAATATGCATGCGTAACGCATAGTGAATTTGTCTGTGGGTAATGCATAACAAATGGCTTAAAAACATTGTACACAATATCGATGAATGTATGTAATACGGAGAAAAGAAGCCAAGAGTGGACGATAGCGACAAGCTTGAATGGAGAAGAGGCCGCCAAAGGAGTGCCATAAGCAGTCAGCCAAATTTGTATGAGTAGAAGTAGAAAAAATAGTTTGTGTATATAAATTGCGATAAAACCAATGAACCAATACTGAATATTGCACCCATCAAATCGCTCCAATTGACTTGACGATATTAATTAATACAGACATTTGACTTGCCTGCTCTACTCGAACGCATTACATTACATTACTTTTTCGAGTCAGATTAGAGAGCGAGTCGCCCCTGTTTTTATGCATTAACAAGTAAAAGCTAAAACGTTTTTTACATCAGAAATCAAAGGCCACAAACTCGTGAACATAAACGATTCCATACACACACAAATGTTAGTAAAATATTACACATAACACATTATGCATATATTACAAGTATATTTGCACACACTTGAGACTGACTTGTGAGACTGATACTCTTCTATTGGGTATGAGATTAATATACAATATATCGAATGACGAAAAACGTAGGGAAGAGGATATCGTATTGACAGCACATAATAATTAATCAGTTCCACGCCTATAACATTATTCGATATCGACTTATCACTAATGAAGGCACATGTGAACACTCGAGAATGGATAGAGCGAAACCTTTAACTTTGACTCGCCTTGCTATCGACATTGACGCCGACACTTTAAACTATTCTATATCCTGATATAAGTATTGATATATCTGTACATTGGTTTAAATATCGACTTACTATAAATATCTTAATCCTGGAACTCAGGACTAAGGAAATCTTTTTGCTCCTAATTCCCCGTTTGACTTCATTTCCTCATCTTAATGGCATTGGCCTTTGCTTTTCCGGCTGTGCCAAAAGAGGACAAAAGACTGCCTAGGAAGGAAATCAATGTGGACTGACATTTAGAAATTCACTTTGATTTGAATCCGCTTCATCTTCATCATGCTAAGTATTAGAAGCCTGATGTATAAGAAAAGCGCGACCCCAATACATACAAAATGAGACTAAAATACCCAGAGCAATCCTCATTGTAAAAGTAAAGTCGTGCATATACATATGTATGTATCTCGTATAGGAAAACGAGGAAGGCGGTAGAAAGAACAGGGAAATCAACAGACCGAAGCACCAAGCAGCCAGCCAACAGCCGCATCATAAAATGCCAGGTCAGACGACTATTCGGGTAAGATTTCCCTGTATACATATATGTACAACAAATAACAAAGCACCGCCGCACACTGTCCAAACATAGGAAAGAGAAAAGACGCTGTACACTCTACATTAGACAATGTTGTACAAAATGGCAAACCCATTTAGTCATGCATAGTTGAGAAAATGTTGCATGCATTACGATATACATAAGTAACAAGGGACGAGCCCATCGTGGTTTTCATTTTCTCCGAACATTGTCTATGTACGATGCACAATATATACTGTACATTCTATATCTTACCATGTATAAAAGCATCCAGCATTTAACGGCGGCAAACGAGTGAACGAATCATGCAGAGGACGGACAATTTTCGCTATGCCTTTCACGAATCTGTTTTGTTTCCTTAACTTTTATCCAGTAGAATCAAAAACGCTTATTATTCTGCTGCTTATCCCGTCAAGTCACATTTTAAGCTTGCACAACAACCCAACCTCCAGCCGCATATTACACGTACGTACGTACGTACGGACGTGTATGTATTATACATAGTCTTGGAATCAACCTCGACTTGGGTATAATTCAAACTAGAGATGGCTGTCATGGAATTTTGCTCGGTTTTGGTTCCTTCCTACAATATAAACTGAAAACTCGGCACATGGCCATGGCCTATCTGCATTTTCCTCTTTTTTTTCTCTCTATTGTTAAAAGTTGGAACATCAGTCAGCCGCCTGAATGTAAACTTACATAAAAGTCAGTTGGAAAAACGGGAGCGGTAAGAAATGCAAGGAAAACGAAAACTACATAAAATCGAGGCACCGAGAGCCAAATAAATCCGTTGGATTCGTCTCGTCTTTATTATGTGCATTTCGCTGGCTTGTACACACAAATATAAACTCTTTCTGCTATTCCTTCTTTTTCTCAAATTCAACATTGTTTGGAGCTGTTTAAAAGCAAAACTCTGTATGTATGGCTATGGCTTTTTTTACTTCGTTTTTGTTAAGGACAATACCAAGTAAAAATCACGGGTACCATGTACGTTGTACATGGTTACATACTCTCAATTCCTTGACAACTCACCAGCGTATAGTCTGTTTTAGAGTATATACTTATGAAATGGTGAAAACCTACAACTGCTACCTACATTAAATGTGAGCATATGGGATAATACATTTATGTATGTATCTTTGTACACATATAAAATAGTTTCTGTAGCATGAATAAATGTATAAAATGTACAAAATGTAATACATTATGTACTGTGTACTTATATTCAGTGTATCCACGATACAAGTGAAGAGCAGCAGCTCCCGAGATCTGTCTCCACAACAACATTCAACATCCACACGCGAAACATGAGAGAAACCCCATCGAAATACAAACACAAGGAAATGAAAACGTTGGAAATTCTTCGTCTTTTGTTCCGCATGTGGAGAAAACCAAACAAAACCAAACCAAACCACTTTATTTTGAGACCGTGCGTACACATATCTATATGCTGCAGTCAAAACACACAACATCAACATTGCTCCTTCTAGACTGAAATGTCTACTTTGATATCAAAATGCCAGGGCTCATATATGGTATAGTCACACAATCATAGTCAATGCATTTTTTCTATGATATGTCACACATAAACAATTGGATGCAGGAAAAATCATAAAGAATTTCAATTTGCGAACCTTTTCTAGGATTTTAAACCCCAGATGAGTGAGCTTCTCTCTAACGTCTTTATTTCTTGTGCTCATTGGAAAAATATATCAACAGTTAGCTGGAAAATGTCTAGGTAACTTCTGCTTTCTGCCTTTCTCGGCATTCTAGACTACTCATACATACAATATGAATTATCTTTAATTTGTTTTTAAAGTATGGAGTAGAGAAGAATGTGGAAATTCGATACCTTTTTCTGCTCTTTTTGTCAAGCGAGAATGCTAAGAGCAATAGAGAAAGGAAAAAGTTTAAAATGAACTACACACCAACGAGCCAAACTTGAAAGTTACACAATATCAGACACCGAACACCAAAAGGGAAAGATATACGGTATGATATCAATAGGTAAATTGAAAATATTTGTTTCCTCGTACCTTGTACTAATCACCACATCACACAAAGGGGTATCTATCTATCTATGTATGTAGTGTGTTTAAGAATTTCTCCACGGAATATCCACAATTTCACCGAAATACCCAAACAACGCAGGAACTTCACTGCTCCCAACTCTCTCACAAACTCAGGCTTCCACGTTCCCACAAAAATTTCCAGGTTTTTTGCCCCCTCATTTCTCGTTGCTGCACACGCCATTTTATCACATGCAGTGAGAAGTAGAGGTGACAATGGAAAACCAGAAA
This sequence comes from Sminthurinus bimaculatus, assembly GCA_034698285.1. Taxonomy (NCBI): domain Eukaryota; kingdom Metazoa; phylum Arthropoda; class Collembola; order Symphypleona; family Katiannidae; genus Sminthurinus; species Sminthurinus bimaculatus. The sequence continues at coordinate 13,124 of JAQIVE010001325.1, forward strand.
TCCACAGGAAAAGAGCCAACTGCATACGTACGTAAGTACATATGTACATTCAAACAAACAAGCCAAAAGAATTTTTGCATGCTTCCCTCCATCATCCTTGCCCATCTTCCTAACTTTGCCTGTATGCATGCATGTAAGATGTAAGGATGCTCACAATCAGAAACTAGAGTCCTTTAACACCGGTACAAATACCGGACATTCCGCACCAACTTTTTTTGCCGGGGATCTGAAGCAAAAGAGTCGAGTAAGTTCTACATTCTACGTAGAAGTTCTACCTATGAATTTCATACAGAGATATTACTACGGCGCCTAAAATAGATGACGATCAAATGAAAACACACAAATAACAGAGAAAAGCTGTTCTGTTCTATGTACACATATTTGTATACTTACACAATGTACAGTCCACTTGAGTCCTGCTTGTTCAGTGAACCCACATAACAAGCAAACAAACAATCCTATTACACTTGGTCTCTATACCTCTGCCACTACCGCAATTGCAGAAATTTGAGTAAAAGGACAAAACGCCGAGAAAAGAGTTGACATAGTCCACACTTCTCCTATACGTACCTTTAGTAAGTAATATGAGACCAGAGTCAAAGGCGAGAATAGAGAAAAGCGACCGCACATTTTGTCATGAAATTATTTTACTAAGCCACAAGACCAACTTTTATTTCCGTTCATAACAATAAAAATAATCATGAGGAGAACGATGTGCCGCAGGGAAGTCAAATTTGGATGGTTGTACACACATTGTACAAAACAAATGCGAAAATGCTCACGTTTACTCCGTCTGTGTGTGTGCAAAAGGAAAAGGCTGGTTCTTTCACTCGGCCGTAATAATAGTAATACTGCCCGTAAATATGATAATAATACGGAGTGCAGGAAGGAAAGGCGGTTGAAAACGCTAAGGCAAATACTGCAAATAGCCATTCACATATTTATACAACTATTGTCATTTATGCGCGGAAAGTCAGCAACTTTAGGCAAGTTCAACATATTATGTGCATACACAATATACATTATACATACAATACACACAAATACACTATATCCCTTCAGCGAGGTGTGTGATATTGATGTATATTATTTACGCGTGCTCACTTCTATGTATGCTTATATATTTGCCTATGAATAATTGAGTGAAAGTCTGTGTTTGTTTGTGCGTGAGTGCATGCGTGTGTTGTAAATTTGGTGCGTATTATTATATGGACGTGTACACTAGAAATTTCTGGTTCCTACAACACGATAACTGAACGAGTGTATATGAGTGCGTATGCTCATTCGTACGAGGCTGAAGACAGGAATAGCTAAAATCCTCATCAAGATTGTCAGTCAACCTATCCAACTATTAAGGTATAATTCAATCTGCATAAATGTTGGAGAATGAATGAACTATATGGAGTGAACTGTGAATGAATTGTTTTACTCATGCTATACTCAATGAGTATAGCATAGCATGAGTATTACTCATTCAATCTCGGCCCTCACAAAACAAACCATTGAGAATTTGCATGGGAGATGTTGTTCTATGCTGTGGTACGTTGTATTATGTAGGTATATTCTATTAAACTTGATCGAAATTCTCTCAAATTTACAGCTGTTCTCTTCTCTCACCTCGGCGTAGTTTCAACACCAGCTTATACTCTCATTGTCACTTGACACTGACACCGTACCTAAGTCATCAACTCAGAACAATAGTCATAATTTAATTATTGTTAAAATAGTTTGTAAACGTTGTTTTCCTTGCCTTTTTCTACCTATTAGAAACAAATTACTCACAATCAGTCTTTTGTCCTTTGTACGTTGCAGCTTACCCGGATTTTCAATTCCCCCATTATTTTCATTCAACTTTTGCAAAAGGTAACCGGCATGATACAATGTATAATGTAGGATTAAAGCCTAATGTAGGAGAGGAATGCATCAAGTTTAAGTTCAAGCTAGCATCATGACACGAAGGCCTTCCTGTAGAAATAAATCCTCAATTTTTTAAACGGCAGTGTACATTGAACCACGAACAAGCAAGAGAAGAAGAAGATGAAGGAGACCTTATGAATAATTCTATCAGTGCTTTTTCCCAAACACATGTGAGATTTTCCAGTTTGTACTACAACAAGAAGAGTCTTCATTCTTCATTGTATCTTCGCGTACATTGTGTAAAATGCACAGCCCATATTTTATTTTACATGATATTTCGTACATTCATCATGCAGGCGTGAAGGAACTAACAACTTTCCAGCTAAATATGATGAATATGATACATGTATGTACTGTAGTTCTTGGTTGACGCTATAGTATTTACGCGTAATATATAAATACCTATCTTCTAAGTCTCTCCTCTAGATATACAATTTCCCTTTCCATTGTTTAACGTCAACCCTTTTAACTTCCACTGTTGTATAGGTGCGTGTATGTTTGTATATCTGTAAAATAAGTATACATAAAAGATGGAACATCTTCAAGTCTTAAACCATGACTTTCCCTCTCTCTATGCATGCATTTGCGTGTATTTGTATATTATAACACCCCCATCTGGATATCAAGTCTGCTGTTTCAACGAAATTGCTTCCTGCACTATCCCGCCTACTAAAGCATGACATTAACACGGATACCATCACCATCATTCACCCCAAGATTTTGGTTTGGCCTGTTAGCATCCTATACCAATGCAACAAATACGAAATCTGTTAAACCGTTTTTGTGATAAAAAACTAAGGGACGCATGTCCTCTTATATTTTAGATGTACCTTTTCTGTTTTTTTTCAATGAGTAACAATGCTTATGCAAAATTTGGCAACGTTTTTGTTATTAAAGCTTTTTAAATACAGCTTTTGAAAAATTACAAAAGAGAAAATTTCGGGGGGAAACAGTAACTGTCGATGCTGATTTGTAACCCCGACTTTCCTATCATCGTATGTTCAGGATTTGAATCAGGGCATAAATCTTGCATATCCGCTGTTCATTTATCTCTATTCTGTACCCTTTTTCCTCACGAGAAGTGACATTGTTTTCATTCTACATGACCTTTGTTTTTGTTGTTGCCAGGATCATTAAAGGCTTAAAGCCTTGAACCGTCCTGGAAAGAGCAGTGAGACATATAGGCAAGGACTTTAGTCGCTCGAGCGAGAAAACTTTACACATATTACGATATGCATAATGTAAAATAATCCTGTGTTTTCACAACGAGATTTCAACAACTAATCCCTTCAATGAATATGTACCAGCCTTACCAATCTCATGCAAACCAAAACCGATTCTTACAGTTGAAGAGAGAGAGAGAGAGAGATCACAGTACGTACAATCCTTAATCCTTGAATTTATTAAATATTTATAACTGCTCCGGCGTATACGCAACTGATCGTGAAACTTTGGCAAAATATCATTGTGATTCTGGGGACTTCTGAAGTCCCTCTAATCAAATTCAACAAAATTTTTGACTAACAGGTATTAACGACGCCAACTCAAATGTCATCACTTTTTACGAAATTTGTTGTCCAATCATCTTGAGCTAATAGACCCGTTCTTTGTTCTTTGACATATTAACCTGAGGCTGCTATAGTATCATAATGCTCAATGTTCATAGATTGTTTTTAATATTGTAACACGGAGATCTAGAACTAAGACTACTGTAACCACCACCACCACCACCAAAAACCTTTGCCCACATGTCTTTTTCTTTGATATATTCCAACTACCGTCCAAACGAGCAGCAACAGTCAACATCTGCTGCTTGAAAGGGCATTAGTACTGTCTAGTCCAGAGCGTCTTGAAATCTTGAAGCAAAAGACTGCGAGCAATAATAGGAATAATACCCTGTGGTAACATACTCTTAAAGTATACATATACATACAACATGCACAAATACATATTTCATCATTCACATGTGATGGAGGAGAGAAGCATGTGTATTTTCGTATGTAATGCTCTAATCCCTCTGCTCCGCCGACCTATTAAGGACTATGAAATGAACATTCATTTATCACACAAGAGGAGGAAAACCTAAAACAAGTAAGAGGAATTGAGAAAGAGAGAGAGGAGAGGGAGAGAGAGACTCACCGCCCGGTTTTTCACAATTATATGTGTAATGTGTATAGGGGCATTTCACGTGAATTATGATGGAATTCATATTATATTACATAATCCTATCCACTCACTTCAAAAAACTCCTACACACACTCACAGCCAACAACGTTATAATAGCAACATTAAATGCACATCAAGAGCACAGCGTAGCACACCATCACCTTTCCCCTACTTCCTCTTTCACATGCACTCCATAATAACCGTAATATGTATGTATGTACGCAGGGATAAGCTGTAGTACAGTAACATAAGTTGTTTATGACCCATCTAACATCTAACCTTCAGCTCCAGCATGTATGCTCCAAACTCCAAACACACGCGGAACAAAGTTGCCAATGTGGAAAGAAAATAAAGATCGGTCTTCTATGCATGTTCTATGTTCTATCTCTTCAACAAGCCAGCATCAGTATACGGGCTCACATCTCAAAGTTTGCTCTGAGTAAACAAGCAGACTTTTCGCCTCTCGTCCTACATTATGACAATTATGAGATGAGCAATCAAATTGCTGCCTCTAGTCCTTTACGCCCCTTTTCATTTTCCTAGAATGAAAATGAAAATGTAGGATATCTCGCACTTTTTATAGACATTTAGTATGCACACATACATAGATTAGCGATTTAACGATGGATCCCAGACTTTGACAAAGATTGGGCTAAAGGTCAAGAGCAAAAATGACTGGACGTTACTTTAGGTCTTCGGCGCGACAACTCATATATGTAAATAAAAATGTTTTTACGCCACCTCGTACCCATAACTTTATGCGTACACGAGATGATGCAAGAAAATGTATGCAGTCGTAATTTATTCTAGATTTATATTCTAGTTAAAAAAACGACTTTGCACTTGTATTTCGAACCCCAAGCCACACAACCTCTAGCTTTCTACTTTCTACCCTTCCATTCATCATGCATATACAATTTAATTTAATCTGGAGCCGCGTTATTTTACACACAAAGGAGTTTCAAATCCTCATCTTTACAATATAATTTAATGCGCCCCTGCCATCATAGATATCACATCTCCAATACAATATGATAATATTGTCTCGAACCCTTTGCCTTAGATTTCACCTCGGCTGTAAGTAAACACACATGTATAATGTGTCTATTACCTATGCGTGTGTCATGTGTCGGATGGTAATGAGATGAGGAGGATGTCTTTGATACTCGAGTAAGATGTAATATACGCGTGTTTTGCGAGGTAAAACGAAGAAGGCCAGGAGGAGAAAGAAATACATTAAGTTTGCATGCATGTATGTATGTACAATGTACAATAGGTAGGGTCGGCATATCACACGAAGAATTGAAATCTTTAGGAAAATTTTCACTTGGTAGCATATCTTGTACAAGGGGTGAGACAACTCCAAACAGTTTCTAATGTAATGTGAAGTCACGTTTACATATGTATGCATCAGTATGTACAGCCTATGTCCTGTTAAGCGCTGGAACAGCCATGGGCTTTATAAAGGATAAAGGAGCAGCAAAGAATGACACTACGTTTTAAAAGAAACATCCAGTACACACAAACACATGCGTTTTTTCTTCACTCTACCAAATGTGACTTGTATACATATTATGCACATACAGTATGTGACGAAACTTGCACTTGTATTTTGTGCTTTCTTTTATACAAACACATGCATAGACCTACATCCTATATATGTATATCAGTTTGAAGGCGAAAGAAAACTTGTAAAAACCTGTACATGGTTTCCTGCACATATTAGAATTTATACCATTTTACTGAGCAGTACTCGTATAAGTATTGGCGGGGTGATCACTTAATGTTGTATATCGTAGATAATGGCAAGGATGCGAGTGAGTGGGGGGTGAATAAAAAATAAGGGTGAAAATTCGGTAAATACCTAAGGACATGTAGTGAAGAATAGAAATTTACGCCCTATCAAGATGAGACGAAAAAGTGGATGAATCGCTGGAGAAACGACGCAAGTCGTATGTGATGTGATACTTTACTAATAGCCAAGTATGGTATATTATACAGAAAGGGAGTTTTTAAAAAGTGACTTTACTTACATGCAACTTCAACGACGGCGGACTGGCTTCTTTTCTCCCCTCGCTTGTTCCAAGCCACACATTCGCACCGATACTTGTCGGGTCCATACAGTTCTTGAACTTCTTCGCGAGTCACATTAAGGAGGACTTCCGTCTGCAAATGGAAAAGACCGGCGAGGGCGAGGGTGAGGATGAGTTTGAATGTTGAGACGTTGATGCACCGACAGAAAGGGAAGAGACAAAAAAAGAAGACAAAATTGAGAAGGATCATTTAAACTTGATGATTTTATGATGATTATGATGTTGCCGTCGTCATCTCGTCATCTCTTTATTACTATTTTTGCCGGCATGTCATCAAACGCAAATATGTGTATGTATATACACACGCATCTAATATACATATTATACAGTGCGGTTGCTAATAATACTTGAAGCTATAACTCCAGCTTAGCTCCTAATTCTGCTTGATGAAGAGGGCTGGAGACAGAAAGTCAAGGGGACAGATTAAGAGAAAAACAGGACAAAGACAAAGAGCTCAAAACTGCAATCTACAGTTGTGTCCTTATATTCATGTTTATGTATACACGTACATATGACGAAATGCCCAAGGCATTTCCCAGCTCATCATCGTTGTCATTTTCTTCTATACTTACTTCGGCTTTCCCTTCCAAATGCAATATTCATCAGGTCGAAACTATTAAACCTGAGAACGTCTATAAGACTACATTACCATCAGTATAGTTCTTCTTCTACGCGTGTATTTTTACTACCTCTATGTATAATGTATACTGGCTCTATTTTCTCTAAAGTCTTGATTTTTGTAAACCAAGATCAACTTTTACTATTTTTTTCGTAGTATGTTCAAAAATGCTAGGGTAAACATACTATACAGATTTCTTAGTTGGGAAACTAATAAGAAACCATGCAAAACTATAATGTAATTATGATTGAGCTGTCTTTTCTTTGTAGACTTTCTCGTCTGTCTTCAGCATAATAATAATTGCGTTATGTCATTAGTCATAAAAAGTTCTACACCGTAGCACCTTTAATCCGATACTTAATCCTATAATCCGTTTTTTGCATTGTCAAGGAGACTTTTACGCCCGTTATGTAAAATATACATACTGGAAGACTAAAAAAGTTTGCATACTTTCATAAATAGATAAACAGTTTAACGAGAATGATAAATGAGATAAAATATAAGCGGCAAAAATTAACTTACGATAGGTGATCCGGTATTGTCGTGAGTGAAGTTTCTGAAAACTTGCTTACTATTAGGAACAACTTCACCATTGCACTTGAAATAAACCTGTAAGAGAAAATAGTGACGATAAGTTATGTTGGAGTAGTTAAGGTACATTATCTGTAAGTTCAAAAATATGCACCTGATTATGAGTAATATACCAATAGCACAATATCAAACAAAGTAATTAAGTCTTCTGTCACTTACTTTCATTGCGGACGCAGCTCTGCAGTGTAAAGTAGCTGGTTTATTCCGCATCACATAGGAGTCTTCTGGCTCCAAATGGAACCATACCACGTCGTAGCCCCATGGATCTCCGGTTGGCAAGGAATCGGGAAATTTCGATTCATCTAAAATTTAATTAAACAATAAAGTTTAAATATATATCAGAAGACATTAGTACCAGAAAAATTATAGTAGAAAAATTGAAACAAGTTTTCAAATGAAAGGTTCCAAGTTTTGCGTCGTGATTTTCTTCAAGCACAAAATTTTACGTTCTTTAATATCTGCCCTATTTAAATAGAACCGAAAATTTTGAATCATCAATGCCGACGATTAAATAGGTATGGACCTATCCCTGTGGGTTTTAAAGCGTACATGCAAACGGACAGTACAAAGTACGATGTTGTGCAGCGAACATTCCAAACTGCAAGCTGCATAAAACGTCATCCAGGAAAATACCATAAGCGTTAAGGGTTAAACTGAAAAATTTACCAAAACAGAAATCTTTCATTTGACGAGTTATTTTTATGAGCGGCCAATATATCAGGTTAAAAACGGAACCCGAGGAAAGAGCCATTTATATCCATCAACTCAGCTCATCCATCTAGAACAAAAGTGGAGATCCTCAGCACTGAAAGGAGAAACCACTTAATCTTCCCTTCCTTCAGTACATATTTTCTGACATTCATACCGAATATGCACCCCATATTTTATTTATCTTTTCTATAATGCAGTTACATTGGGTTAAATAGTTATTATACCTACAATATCAATCTTATACGCCCTGAGTATATGTATGCCGACCTATACATTTGAAGACAACTACATAGTTACATGTACTCGAACCGACAAGAAAATTTAGACTAATAACTAATAAAAACAAATAAGTACCTATACGAGCATTATCATGTACCAATGCTCATGATGTGAAATTAGAATTGTGATGAAAATATCCATAGAAAGTTCCATTAAATTGTTAATGTTCATGTTAGCTATAGTGGTACTAACTTTAGGATGAAAGCTGTTTTCTGTTTCATTGTTCCTCTTACTTCATCACTCTTTGAGTCGGAAAAACTGAAGGCTCAAACAAACTAGAGTTCATCTCTCTAGGTTAATATGGTTACTACACATTATGATCATTATTAATATAGAAGCGGGTTACTTTATTTACAAGCCTCATTATTATTACTATAAACAACAAAAGCAGAGCGAACGAGAGGGGAAAAGTACAACCTTTCGAAACCAAAGATGGTAATCTTATTCCGCTTCTAATTGTATTATGAAAGGAGGAGCCCACCATGCTGTATGTATGTGCAATGTGCATTTACAGCCTTATCCATGTACGTAGACACACAAAGAGCACCCTTCACTTCCCAAATAAATCTCCGTTCCCCGTTCTTATTCTGTACGTACTTATTACACAATAACTTGTATAAATATGTACTTTGTGGTTAACTTTGAAATGAATGTGTCCTGCGTACACAAAAATACAATAAAAACCACAGCCGTAGTTGCATCCCTCTAACTTTCCCTGTATATAGATTCTTCATGTCAGCATACATGTGCATGTATGTAGACTGTCATCATATTATAGTCATAGTACAAAGTCCCCATTTATCAAAAAGCCAACAGCTCAGAGCTTAGAATAATTTTTAGCTTTAGATTTCAGAGATATTCTTGATACATTTTTATGAAACACATAATGGCCTTTAAAATCCTAAATGATTTCCTCTCGAGCATCATTGGTGTATATTGTACATGTGTGCACGTTAAACAAGAATATACAGGAGATTGTAAATATTTTTTAATGATTTTATATACATACATACATGCAGCACATGTTTTCCTTTTTCTCCGTATTACTTGCGTACTAACTACTACCTACCAATTACTGTCCTCATCAACATTACCTTCAAAAACAAACTATCAGAGTTAAAATCACGGAGCAATCACTGCTCTGAGGCAGGATGTATTATTACCATGAGAAAGTATATACACTGACTATTTCTTCCGTGTGAATCTTACACTAACTTGGTCACAGCAGCAGATTTTACCCCTGATCTTTTCCTGTGAGATTTTACTTCAAACGTTAAAATTCTAGAAGCCGAATTATCGAATAATATTTTCCTGGAAAAAAGGTGACCCTCATCATGAAGAATACGAAACACTGGAGGTAAAAGTAAAAATAGAGCTTTAACTCTTACCTTTTACTTTTTTTCATGGTGCGTAATGTAATGCATGCAACATGTTTTTACACATTCGGGTAACTTTGAAGGCGGAAAACCTTAACTTGAAGCTGAACCTTATCATTAGGTTAATAGTCGATATTATGTACATGCATGCATTACGTATCTTTCGTTTTCTGTTGTAATTACAAACGGATTGTATACAAGTTTGCATAGGTACATTATAATATTGTACATACGTCGATAAGTGTAGAATAAACAAGTGAAAATCATATAATCCAAGCTCATAAAACCGCGTGCCCCTGACTATCCTAACATTTCGGAATTTATTTAATAGTACACTCTCTGAATATTTTTTATTTTTTGTCCCTTTCGTTATTCTTCCTGCTTGGAGGCAACGGTTTTTCAGATGTTGTTTTCTACTTTCTACAATACTTTAATACTTTTATCAGCTATTTTGGTCCTAGGCATATCATAACCTAGGTTTTTAAGATGTACATTATCACTATCCACTCTTCACGCATTATCCAAGCTCATACAACATTCACACAAACGCACATTACTATTATCTCCAGGTTTAGCATCCCAAATCCTAACACCCGACAATATTATGATTCTTACCCCTTTCTCATCACCATCCAAGCTCATGCATTCAACATTTAACAACTATGTATCATGATTTGTGAACAGCGAACCTTTGACAATACACCATGTGTAGAAATAAGCTAGGAGAGATAAGATACAAGTAGAAAATCAGGTGTACGCATTTTGCCTATGAAATAAACACGACATACTACACATAATATGTAAATCCCTCATACATAGTATTCAACACAAAGAAAAGCTTAGTTACACCAGAATCAAATAATAAAATGAAGACGACCAAAGCAAGAACGAAGACTTTGTGATCCTTTTCCTCTGTTACTCCTTTCCCTTTGCCTCGAGGTCCAAAGCCTGATTAACTGTAACCTTATGTTCATCACAATTTCATAGCTATGCGCCGAGCTGGAATACTCCAAGACTATGTATAACAGAATAAGAAGATAAAGAGCTGAAAACTTTCATACAGGCATTTTTTAGACAGTACAGCACAGTACAAAATTTTCCCTATATACATACCTTGGTAAAGGTACTTTAACTCTATGTGTATATATATAGAAGGAAAACTCATCATTTAAAACCCGGACAATGTCTGACTTTGACTATTTACAACACTCGATACATTCTACATACATCTTTTACAGACCTTTGGCATAAAGTCTAGAGCCACAAGCCAAGGAAGGAAACAAGTTACACAGTGCGGGGAACACAGAGAGAAAGGACGACACAGGTACGAACTAAAAACGAAATCGGAAAGTTATATAATATACTTTGTACTTTACAACTTACAAGGTAGAAGATTAGTCTGTCTGTCTTTCCTCTTTTCCACGTTCATTCGCCTCTACCAAGACTAAGAAGCCAAGACAGTCAAAATGAAAACGAAAATAGAGGGAGACAGAGAGAGAGATTGAGAGAATCACGATGAAAACGAAGAGTGAGCCTGAAGGCAGCCGGGCTATCCAAAAGATAAGAAGTCAAACTCAAAGGTACAAGTGTACATTGTACATCGCGAATACAAACGGAGATACAACATATAACATATACTTACAACAAATAGAGAATCGGACTTGGGAGACATGAAAATACATGCTACGCACTATTCATTACTGTACTATACTGCTGTGTGTATTGTGTATGCATGTAAAATCATGCTCATGTCCTCATATAATTTTCTATTCCCCTCTTTCCCTTTCTCCATATCTCCAAATCCACTTGTCACCATCATTATACTAACCTAGATAAGGCCGAAGTATGAAACCATGCACTTTTGTCATATTCATCAGCTTGCTGGCACAGGGGATAAAAGAGTATGTATTTGTGTACGCAGTACGCATATATGCATACATACATATTTGTACGTCCTTTCACTGGAGAAATTTGTGGAGACCACAAACAAACTCCAAGAATCCAAATCAAACGGAGAACAGTTGACAGTGCAAAAGGGTGATGTTGACACAAACTGGTGAATTCGGAACTACACCCGTATGTTCCACAGTTAAAACATCAAACATACGACGGCCAAGATGAAACAAGGTAGTAGCCCAGTACATACAATGTGCATACATGGGCTTCAACCAGATTATAAAATTCGAAACTAGACTAAACTAACCTAAGATGACTGGAATGGAAACCCTTTGCAGTTACGTACATTGTGTATATACAACCGGCTCATTCACTCTGTATAGTCTCCAAGGTTCTATTCAACCACGTATAAAAAGGGCAAGGACGAGGACGAGAAAAGAAGGCAAACTTTAAGTTTCTCTAAAAAGAAAGAGAAACTCAACTCGAATTAATCCCTCTTCTTTTGAGCTTCACTCTCTCTCTCTCTGTTTTAGTTTCGGATTTAACTTTTCCTTCGTTTAGTTAGAACCGTAGCCATCGCCATTAACCTCACGCGACTGAATCAAAACGACAGAGACTGAGGGTGAACTGAAACTGGAACTGGGCTGCTATGACTTAACTTGACTTGATTCTACGCGCTAAGGACTGGATGACTGTATACTTTATATATGTACATGTCTACTTATCTAGTGTCCTGTATTTCTTTAAACTCCTTGAGAACAAGTATTTTAAGTGCTGATAAAGTTGGCTAAACCCAAAACTAAACTATAGTGAACCAAAGTTTAAAGAAAAGATAAAATGCCATTCGCGCTGAGTAAGGAGTCCAAAGGCAAGACCTGATGAACAATGAAGAAAGAGATGGATAACAAGCCCTTACATGTGTGTGAGATATGGAAGTGTATGGAGTTACAAGTATTGTGTTACACTGCGTTATTTGAAATTAGAGAAACATGATTTTTCGGCTCCCTGGCTATCCTATGTAAATTCATGTAGCCTTATCATATCTCCCTGTTAACTCTTGACCTG
>JAQIVE010001326.1:0-25827 GCA_034698285.1 Sminthurinus bimaculatus
CTACATGGTAAAATTTACAGTACCCTTACCATCATGAAAAAAACAAGGGTAAAAATAACGTTAATTCACTAATTTATTAAGGCAGTCATTTGCTACTCGTTTTCATACAGTACGACATGGTAAAAATTACGTAATTCTCCCAATGCACTCTAACACGAGTAAAATTTTGTAAGTCTAAAAGAATTTATTTCTAGTATCACGGGGTAACCAGAGAATGAATTGACACAATTCAATTTAAAAATCAACAAACTGAACCAAAAAAATTGCTGTCTACTGTTTACAATGCAATGTCACTTTAAAAAATTATAATTTCAAAGCAGCAAAGCAATACAGCAGAAATTATCATTGTACAATGGGTTAGTACAGATCGTTTTCAACTATCAGCGACCTGGATTACACAATATTAGTTCCAAAAGTACTCAATAAAACGACACAATATTGTTTACTACTACCCAAAGCTTAGAAGCAATCTCTCCCAAAAAACGTCGAACAATTTTACCCTGCCTTACTACATCTTCGAGTAAGCTACTCCAGGCGTAGCCCGCGGATTATCCTTCAAAAACCCGACTGCGGAGAGAAAACTCAAAACGTTTTCTACTGCACCGTGGAACCAGGGCTTCACTAATGAGCGCATTACAATCGAATAAAAGAATTGCAAAAATTGACCCCTCAGCCCTCATGTCTATACTTTTGGTTAAGTGTAGTGACCTTACCCGCATTCCACGTAATTGATACATAGAGATCACCGCAGGTCACCAAGGTTTGAATGCATGTGTAGATAGCATTTGCTTTAACTTCAAGAAAGTGCATGCCCGTAGTGGGAGTGGAGGAGGAACAGGTGAAAGTTTTAATCATAATAAAGTTATATTTCTGAATGAAATATGAACTTCTCCAAATTCTAGTGAGTTTTTCTTTAATCTGGCCGTTTTTCATAATTGCAGAAGTCAAAGAAAGAATTTTTCCAGACTTTATCCTACCAAGCTCGTATTGAGCTGACTAGCAAAGGGTTTTCGCTTTGTCCTCGAGATCGACCTGAAATCGACAAAACTAGTCAAGCTACGTCACCTAACACCAGTTCTGGACAAATTACGTACCTACCTTTCATTTTCAAAATTTTTATTCATTTTTGAAAATAAAATTTTCTCATAATTTGTAAATGGGCTTTTTAGGGTCCCCACAAATCCGATTTTTAAAAAAATTTCTCCAACTTCCGCATCAGCTCCTTTAGAAGGAATTGCAAAAACTTTTTACAACTTGAAAATCGGTTCAATGGTTCCGAGATCATGGCGTTTTGAAAAAGCTGGATTTTCAGCCAGATTTCAGCCACTGAATTACAAAGGCTGCTTTTTTCATATTACCACAGCTTTTCGAAACATCATAATTTTGAATCCACTAAACCGATTTACAAGTTGTAAAAAGTTAATGTGGAAGTCGGCGAAAAGATTCTGAAAATCGGGTTTGAATGGACCTCAAAATCCCCATTTACTTACTATTAGAAAAATTGATTTTCAACAGTACAAAAAAAACTTTGAAAAAAAAATAGTTGGCAAGTAAGTTTTCCATAAAAGGTGTTAGGAGACCTAGCTTGACTATTGTTGTCGATTGCAGGTTGATTCTGAGGACAAATCCTTTGCTTGTGAGACCACATCGTTTAGATTATATAAATTTTACCTGCCCCTCCCCACCACGAGCATGTACTCCCTATAAGCAAAAGCTAGGGCCGATCGTCATTCAAACTTCAGTGGCCATATGACGGGCTTTTCGTGACACTTGACCGGGCATCAAAGATTTCTCAAGACATGATCCTTCATAAGCAAGGGGATATAAATTCAGACTAAACGTCTTGATGAGATTAATAATACTTGAGAAGAAGGGGAGTTAAGCTTCAAATAAATTTCAAAATAAAACTAAATATTTTCAAAAAACTAATTTACGCTTTACATTCTTTCTTTTTAATGCACGTCAATAAAGCTGGCGATACCAATCATTTATTATTAATTATTATTAATAATTATAGTGGCATCTAAAATACAAAGCAGCAAATATTTTAAAAAGGATGGCTGAAATTACGTAAATTTTACCATTCGCATAACGTTATAATTACCATTTTTGGGTAGGACATTTGCCCCATATTTTACCGTAATAAAAACAGTAATTTTACCATATTAATCGTAAATTTACCATTACGAGATACAAAAATTATGGTAAAATTATGGTGATATTTTCAACTTTGCGTTTTTAGGTTATTATTTTATTTATACTCAGAATATTTGCAACACATTGTTGCAATTTACACAATAATAAAAGGGGAAAGTACATAACTAAAGCAAGCCAGCTTAAAATCCATCCTGAATTGTTCTAGTTACAATGTTTGAATACACAAAGTTATTAATCGCTGTTGTGCAACATTCTATAGGATTTCTCTAGCTATTTTTACTGTTTGGTTCCATTTTTTGCATCGACCCAGATTGCTCTTTTCTCTTCCTTCGAACTTTTCACATTTGCACTTTCAGACATTTCTCCCCTGAAAACTATAGCCAATCAAAACCATCACGTGCATTTTATGTGCATAAAATGTGTACAAGTATAATGTATGCATGCATATTCTTCACTCTGTGAAGATATCGCATGAGTTTACAGCAAAACATTTTGTACATACATATACAATATACAGTGCCAAATACATGAGTGGAGAAAATAAGGTATTATGGCATTAGATTTATTCACCCCATTCTTCAAATGTTACGTCTGTCTTCCCTTTGCTCACCCTGTCTTTCACTTTAGCGGCGGTCCTTGCCTTCGTCTTGTTTCACCTTTTCTTCGTTATTTGTGCCTGACTTTCTCTCTCTCTCGCTCTCTTCTATCCTCCCTCTCTTTCTCTCTTGCTGACACTTTAAATATATTCTGATTTATTTTTCGGTTAGACAGGCAGCGGCTTCTTTCATCAGGCGGGACAGGATACTTCATTCGTGCGTGCGTGATCTTGATTGCTGTTAAAATTCCTCTTTATATGAAATAAATTGAGCCTCTTCCACACTCTTTCTCTCTCTTAACTTCCATCTTTTCCAAGCTTCTGAACTCATGTATTGTGAATTATATTGTAATATATTCTTGACAAGGCAGAGTCTCTGCTTTATGTAAGCGTGAGAGTTGTACCCTGTGGATACATTTTAAAGACGCGTCTTGCAATAGAATTTTTCTCGGAATTTCCTCACTACGGCGCTACACATATTGTACAAAAACGAATGTCTTTTCTCTTAAACCACACATTTTAAGAGATACTTACACTGTGCTTTGTAGATCATTTGAAAAATATTATACATATTATTTCTATACCTACATGGACAAATGTTCAGATTTCTTCCCTTTCTTCAAGAGTCAGAGTCAGATGCAGAATCAGGATCAGTGTATGTACAATGTACATATATAAGCGCATGTAGTGGAGAGAGAAGGCCATATATACAGTGGCTTACTCAAAGACATGCATGATTTCTTCTTTCTCTTGTTCCATTTTATTTCTATTTTAATTCAGCTCAGCTGTCTTCCTACAATGTTTGCTTTTGAGTATTTGCATTGTAGTTTTTCTATGCATGTTATGTTAAAGCGTTGATTGTAATTCTCGTTTTCGTATGTGACACGCTCAGTCCTAAGTTAATTTATAATTCAACATCATTTTTTCAACATTTTTAGCTAAAATCGTATTCGTGGCCTCATTCATTCATTCATTTCGTTTTCATTTTATGTTTTGTATGCTGTGGGGAAAGGAAGCAAATTTAGTTCAAACAGATTTGCAGCCTACACGCCATACACAATACATACAAACCTTATGACAGTTCGTGATAATTTATCCTAAGTTTTATTTAGTTAAGTTGTGTGACTTGGAGTGGAATTTTAACTATTGTGTAACTTATAATTTATCACTCAACTCTCTGCTTTGTCATTCAGTTTTCATCGGGGCATTTAAAAAATTGAAACTGTAAGCTTCTAGGCACAATGCAACTTCAAGCATTATACGTAGAGAATTTTAAGGGCTTCATTGTAGAAAATTGAAAACTTTTCTCAGGCACTGAATCATGTCATGTTTCATAAAAATTTGATGAGATTTGACAAGATTTGTTGAATTTGGATAAGATTCCCTTGACAACTTATGAAAACCTCATCAACATTTGATCAAACGTTATATTATCATTTTCCACCGACAGTATGTCTACAGTCTACAGCTCATGAGATTAACTAAATTTGTAAAGATTTTTTCCTGCGACGAAATGGCCAAGAGCCAGTCAAAAAATGAATGGCCACGAGTTGAGCATTGAGCAAACTACGTTCGTTTGCACAACCTTCCCTCAATGCGAATACAAACCCGACCCATGAATTATGCAATGTAATTTTAAAGGATTTCATTCTTCTTGTGTGGGTAAACGAATATTTTAGTAGATGAGAGTTTTAGGCTCAAAATCTCAACGTCATCTAATCATGCAGTTTATTGAACTCTTGAAGATTTTGAACAGCAAAATTTGCAATTCCTATTCCTTTTCTTCCTTCCGTGATTCGGTATACAGTATACAGTTCCCTTTTGGTTTTCCTTTTATTGCTGCTGCCCTATTTTGGGGTTTTTATGGTTGTACGATGCTGTAACTACTGCTTTGTATTTTGGTACAGATATTTTGGTACATGGACATGAGCATCAGCAAGGGAATACCGAAAAAAGACGCACACACACAATATTTACAACTTTGTAAATCGGAAGCTACGTTTTCCAAGTCGGGATTTTTAGCCTCTCCTTTCCAACCGAATGAGGATCTATGAGGGAGTCGAAAGACGATGTCTCTCTCTTTATTTTCTAAACATAAATATGCAATAAGCACATACATAATGTAGATATGTATCTACAGAATTTCGGGCTTATTATTATGATAAAGTTATACTTACTTATAGCTTATAGACTTATACACTATGTGTAGGAAGGGCTCCGGAGGAGGAAGCGACTTTCATTAAATTATGACCCACTGACTGAATTCACAGTCACCAGTGCTCCTTTTTGTAAATAATATTTTATTATTGTCAATTCCGTTTCCTTTTTTGAAATCAATTCGGATTCTTTACCTCTGCTTCCTGTTTGTTTTGCGTTTCTGTGGCTGTTAGAGATACGGCATCTATTAGTAAAAGTGGAACGAGCAAGCTCCGTTTCTCGGCGTCGGCCACGGAAATTTGCCAACGTTTTTGGTCGCTCTTCCTATGTTTTCATTTGTTTTGCGATATCCTACCCCTCCTCTGTCTGTATCTTTTTGTCCTTTCATTATTTAGCTTTTACGGTTTTCAGGCTGTCGTTGTCTATGTATAATGTAAAGTAGGTATTATGCAGTTTTTTTTTCGTTTACACTGCCGAGGCAGGGAGAAAATATTTATCGGAAGAACAGTTAAGATTGTGGAAGCGAGAGTGAGAAAGCGCAATAAATTTCCAATTCTTGGGATTTAATTCTATCGACTGCATGTGTATAGTGTACAGGGATGGGAAGTGACGCGGAGCTCCGTTCAGTTCCTATGAGGGAACTTTTTTCATTGATGCTTTCACCTTTTTATTGTCGTTTTACGTGGGAAAAAACTCAAATATGTGTAACTATTTTTTAGGATTCGGAAAAAACGATGCTTTCAATGTCTCAAGTAGAAGCTGTGCATCATCTTTAGGCCAAAGCAAAAATGATTAAAATTAGGGTAAATTGTGCTAGACTTTCATAAATTGCATTTATGAATTACACAACATTGAGTATAACGTTGTCGTTTTAGAAGATTGCTCGACAAAGCCTACGTACCAGCTTGTATAAAGTTTTCCCTGGGCACAAGTAAAAATGTTCCCTTGTCAGTTACATCCCAAAAAATCAGCTTGGGTAGAAATTTCTTTGCTCCAGTTGAGAAATTCAAGCAAGCAAACAAACAAATTTCATTTAGAGAATCTCTGCAGCCTATTACACATATTAGTTGGCGAAAGTACAGGCAAGGTGGGAGACGGGAGGAAAGAAGAAACGAGGAATAAGAAGCCCACTTTGCCTTTGCTAAAAATCTATTTATGGCTCATTTGAATTCACACAGGGTCGTAAATGACACATAAGTTACCTTCACATTTCAAATATATTCCAATGTGTGCATGCAGATATGTAGGTAGGGAAAAAATATACCTATTCCGTTCAAATACATACATTTATGCATGTCTTTTCCAATGATTTCAATGCACTTGCAACTTCTATTATATATTGTTTTGAACGTAAATACATATGCATGTATGTATATGAGCTATGTATACATATTCCCTGAGAGTATTGTAATGCGTACGTATTACTTACTTTACAAGAATAATAATTATTATTCCCTTCTTTCTTGTTCTTGTACTTTTGAAATTTCTCCAAGACAAACTGAAGGTATAATACATATAACATGTGTGTATATGATCCCCCTGCTCAACTCGTAAGTGGCTCAACCGGCCTATATTATTATTTGTAGTAGAACGAATCTCAGAAGACTTTGAATTCACAAACTAAACTGTTTGTGGAACACTTGGATCATTTTTAACTACATTATATGTGCATAGACAATTCCAAAACTCTCGTAAATCTATCTGGTTGGAGCAATAATTAAAACCCTTAAAGATGTAAACTATCATTCTGTTCCATGACCATTATTGAATATTTACTACCGGTGGATTCGCAAAAAGTGAATCTGTATGACAAAAGACAAAACGGATGGAATCACAAAATTTGTGTCGGGAGGTTTAAATGAAAGCATTTTGGACAATATGTATTTACGTTGGAAGTCTTCCATTTATCAATTCGTTAGTAGAAATGCCATATTTAGGTTCTTATAAAAGACTCACCCTATCGGAGACAGGGTCAGGTATTTATATTAAAAAACAAGACACAGCTTGCAATAATACCAATCGTATTATTGTACAATATACGTAGTAAAAGTTCAGTTGAAACAGTTGACACTTAATATTGATGCGTAATATTATGCTCGTCCTGCAAGTTTGCAATTTAATTTTTTTAATAGCTATACATTGAGAAAGTTTTCGCAACGTCATGTATTTTCTCCAGTTTTTCACTTCATTGTCTCAGTTGAAATTTTGACTTAAAATGTCTTGAATAAGTTCTCTGACAGAATATGCTATTTTATTTCTGCTTTTAAATGGAAATTAGAAAGGAGAGGAGAAGAGAAACGACAAAAGGTTCAAAAATAATCACCGTGACATCGATACAAGCACACCAAAACACATTCAATAATAATTAATGAAATAAAACTTTCCCGTTTTATTCTCTTCGTCTTCTTTTGTTTCCTCGCTCAACCTGTAAACAAAAGAAACTGCATAAAAATCAGACTATCGAACCAAGTTATTGAAAAGAACATGGAAAAACTACGACTCATTCTTCCTTTCAATATGCATTTTTTCGAAATTGCAGGGGTGTTGCAGACGAATGTGTGATGACTCCAAATTTTTGAAAGTTTATTATTTTCAAAATCAACCGAGACAAAAAGTTACAAACTTACCAGTTGTCGATACACTCCGTAAAGGACCTTGCTATTGCGTATATATGTAATATGTATGTGAGCCAAACCACATCAACTAACCTGTTGTGGACGTGACTATATTGAATTCAACAGAAAATAGAACATAAAATTGTTGTCTGTTCATAAGAATCCAGTATGTAGTTTTAATTAAATATTTCGGAGAACAGCTACCAGGTAGCATCAGAAGAAACAATAACGAGACATTGAATGAAAACTATTTATTAGTTTGTAACTTTCACACACACACATACTTTCAAATATACATATTTTCTGGTTCAAATGGTATGATGTGACGCAATACCGATTTCAGTTTCAATGTCCGTCGTATTATTTGGCATTGTAAAAGCGATCAATATAAAATAATATAGACAGATGCGGACAATAAATGCCGAATACAATACAATGGTTCCTGGTTCCTGGTTCCAGTCTCGCAGAGTTTCTATTGGTGTACACAGTACACAGTAGTCAGTTAGCAATCGAAGAGGACGAAAGTACAAAATACTCAGATACCTGTTTGAAGTTTTGAAAAAAATTGAGTCGTGGATAGCAGTAAAAAGGTGAAACAAAAAGTGTCCTTTAGATTCTCATGTTTGAAAAATCAAAAAGTGCATTTCAAATCATTTCGATTGTACATTTTACATTCGATTGCCATTCCGCTTTCGTTCGCGGAATTGAAAATCGAATCAAATTTTTGGAATCCATGTTATTAGAATTTCAATTTCTTCCGAGCCAATGTACATACAATGTGCATACATACATACATATGTAAGCACACGTACGACGCCAATTATTTCATTCCCTTCGACACCATCAGAATTTTTCCAATTGAACAGTCAATATGATTATAATAATTATATTACACTTACTCTATAGTCTTGCAGCTCCCATCAGATCGGCCGCTCAGTGTGCTGGCTGGATGTGTGCCGCATGTACATATGAAAGGACCTGACTAGACTCGCGATAACCCAGTCGAACCAAGTCAAGTTAAAGAAAGGGTTTGAAAAGAGTTGCAAGATAGATAGATAGATAGATGGATAGGAATGGAATATAGAGTTAGAAATGCAGAGAAATCGAATCGTAGGGATGGTGAAAGCCACCACAATAAAAAGGAATGACATACCTTGTCACTTGCAGCCTGAGTCTGTGGCTTTGGAGAAAGCATCATGTGTAGAGATATCTGGGAGGAGGCTCAAGAATATCTGGATGTGGATGTGGATTGGGGATGGAAAGTTAGCACATGCATAATAGCTTATAAAGTTGATTTTGCATGACATCGATTTTATTCTCTCAATCTGCTAGGCTGAACGTATGTACATATTGTACATACACTATATGAGATTATATAGTTATAAACCAGAAATCGTGAGTAAATAACCCTTCTTATGCACCATCCAAGGCTTATCAACACCGCCTTCATCTTAACTTGAATACTGAATGCATAACTACACATATTATTTTTATGCATTATAATGTCAGTGTTTTATACTTATCTACGTACATAATGTGAGGTTGGGACGAAATAAAGTATCCCGAAAATGTTATACGGATCATTTAGTATAAAAATGCTCATAAATTTCAAGAAAACGTGGGTCGGAATACTTTTTGTCGTCCGGGCTTTAAATATGCATAGACATAAAGTATAAAATGCAAAGATTGTGCTTAAGTATTCAATTTTCGTTGTCCAAACAGGCAGAGTAACTGCAGAGGAATACAAATTAAAAGATGTCTCAATGTCTCACTCTGAAAACTTTCTGGGTACTTCTACCGCCCTTTTGTAAAATATATGGAGGCCATATATACTTCACTAGAATTTTGGCTGTCACCTTTTTCCTCAGTGTGCCAACTTCACAGCCGTCACAATGCAAAGTTTTTAACTGTGAGCATTATTGACCTACAGGCGCTATGAATAAAAGGCTAACACGCAGTTACATTATATGCATTATAGGTATTTGCGAATATATGATAAACCTTTACATTATGGAATCTTGTCAATCCTCGATTGTGACAACGATATTCTTGTCGTTTGTTGAATTACGTCTAAAAGTGTTTGAATTTCAAGCTTTAATTTGTACATTGAGTTTTTTTCGAAAGAAAAACGTAAAAATGATAAGAAATGACATGAGAAAATTACAAGTTTATTTATAGTCCTACAGTCTAAGTCATTCTAATACTATATGCTCATCAATCAACAAAGGAAGTTGCGGTAACTTTTTGTACACCTGATGTGCATCCGTCGTTTAAAAAAATGCAATTGTCTGTTGAAAAGGGAGAAATAAAATAGGGCTTTGAAATGTAAAGCCGAGGCGTGAATTTCCAGAATAAGCTCTTGAAATTTTTTTAGTAAAGATAAACAGTGTATTAAAATCTTTTGTCAAGGTGTGGGTGGAGAAATGAGAACTTTTGGTAGGAAAACTTTCGGTGAATGTAAATTTGTACAAAACTATTTGCAAAATAAACTGAAAAAAACGAGATCTGCATAGTACTGCCATAATATGCTATAACTTCCAACTTACCATTTACTGAAATAGGAATCGAATATGAATGAACTTGAATTTGCAATTCTTTAGCTATTTGCCCTTAAAAGAACTCTATGCACTCTTATTGTTAAAACATTGAAATTTTTCTGCATGAATTCTTGCAAAAACAGTACAAGAACTGGCGGATATTATTATTATTATAAAGAAATCTTAGTCGTATAAGAAATAAATAGTATTATTTTATTTTAGTGGATTTCGATTAACTTTTAATTTGAATAAGTAAAAGTAACTCAGCTACAACTGCTTGGATAAATAAATAAATAAAATAATTTCAGTAAATATACTCAATTACACAAGTTGTAGAAATCCAGAGTACAATTAGTTGTCCCATGCATTCAATACTTTGTATAATTACCGTCATTTGTAAACTGGTATAAGATTTTAATCAGATCAAAACCCACATACAATGAATTATTTCTTTGTGCAATGTTTTAAGGGGAAAAGACGCATCTGGAGTTGAAAATTTGATTGAATAACCAGATTTTCTAATGAATGACATGAAACTAGAGTAATGTATCAGGGAAGTGGTGAAACAGCAAAATGAGGTGCATGTATACTGTATATACATACAAATTGTACATTTATACTTATCGGCTTAATTTCTTTTGGCATTCAGAACTTTGGCGAATTATTAAAGGCCCAGTTGAATCCATACGTAAGGACAAGGACAAACTGTTCCGAGGCAAGACAATTTCCTGCACTGATGTTGTCTTACATTTACAGCAGATTTCCTTAGATTGAATTATAAAGTTGCCGTCATATTATGTCATTCCTCATCCTCGTGAAATGGACAGCGACCATTTACACAAAGATGTTGCACGAGTTGCATATTTCATATTTCTCCTTGTGTTAAATTTGAGTTTATGTACATGGCAAAGAGAACGAGAAGGCGAACGACTGACGTTGAGAGTTTACTTACCAAGCTTATTCAATCAAGGAAAGACGATGAAAGCAAAAGCAAAATATGCTCGGAGAAAATAATAAGTTTTCCCCCCGCAAGATCCTGAATGAGTCCGTATAATCTGTAATCAAATTACAGTGGATGGAGTGAGTAGTGAGTAGTGAGTGGTGAGTGGTGAGTGTGGGGGAGGTAATCTCTGAAGTGTCATTGGAAAATGACTGGGACAGGGAAAGAAAGGAATTAATTATGATTATATCAGCACCTACTGTGGGAGGCGACAGGATGAAAGATGAGGAAAAGCAAAGGATATGCATATGTAATATGTCGGCATGTACATTGAACATACATATATTACCTATATAAGTAGGAAAATTGAAGACTCTATTACACTTTTCATAATAAATTAAACGCATTTTATCTTGTAAGTTGTCACTTTCCACACTTATATACATAGTAATTATGAACCTATATACACATAGCTATCCCAAGGAGAGAGCCTGGATTACATTTTGGATTCATCAATTATTAATCTACACTCAATTTGAGAACCTTGCTGACTGTCATTCGGTTTTTGAATTCAATTATATTATGCTAGATCTGTATTCAGTGTTCATACATACATACACACGTATTAGCCAAGTTTGACGTTTGACGTTGAGAAAAAACTTTTATTGCTTTGAGTTTTGAGATTATTCAATCATTTTTTGCCACTTCCTGTTGAAAACTTTCCTTGACTAAACCCTTCGTCTTTAGTACTCAAATGCTATTTGGTAAATACAATATATCTATTAGCTTTTCCTTTTTAAGTTGATGCATTATGCATTACCGTCATTTATGTCGAAAACATAATAATAATTTTAAACCGTACAGTTCCACTTATTAAATTTTTTACTTACTTGCATACTCATACTAAACAGCTTGAACTACAGGAGATTAATACAATATTATTGTGACACATGTTTTGAATCAGATGTTTAAAGGGAGAAGGGAATTTAATATTCTGAAATTAGGTTAGAGTTAGAGGCGAGAAGTTGTCGTATATAGTCATAATCATTGTGATATCTATAATCTACAGTGGCAATAAATAGGTTATGACGTGACTTTGACAGCCTTCTAGTGTATGCATGTAACAGCGACAATTGTTAGCCTTTCAAGTGAAAAAGAGAAAAAGACTATATGATTATTTTTTATTATTACTATTATTATGGGCGGTAGTTACAACTTAAAAGCACCCTGCGACTCTTTCAATCGACCCTATTTTTTTGGCATGAGATAATTTCATTTTCTCTGATCCAAGACTTGAGTACACCATAATCATAGAGCTACATCCACTTATTCCAATAATAGATCCACTACTAACTTTCTTTTCTACTGTATGTACATACTTTCATAGTATATACTGGCAAAAAAGTACTGTTAACCAGTGAAGACGTTGTACCTGCATATATATAAATGTACGTAGAGTTGGTGTTAGGATTGAGGACTTGATCATAATTCCCATCCTCGTCCCCATCTTCATCCTACTTTTTCTTTGCTGACTTTCACTCCCTTCCACATCACTGTATGATAACATCCAACATCGAACTTGACATATCTCTTTTAGTTGAGCCAACTCACAGGAAATTCAGGTAACAGGCAAATCGTGTCCAATTGTGGCATAATGTATAAGGTATACAGTATAACCTTGGATTTTTGAAAAGCCTCCAACATTGTACATAACATCGGAGCCTGCTATGGCCATTATAGTATTGTGTGCCATATAGAGAACTAGCAAGGGATATGTACAAACGGTTTTAGTTTACTACAAAAATGTTCACTGTACCGAGATGTTGTACAACGAAGTGCTGGTAAGGCGTTAGTGAACAAACAAATAGTGAATAGACAGTTACAAAAAATATTGTACGGTCATTTAAATTTAGGTTTGAGAAAAATTTAGCTCAAAATGGAATATTTTGGGGGTTTGAGGTTTTAAAAATTGTTGTCGAGTAACCACCAAAAAGTATACAATAAAAGGAGTAAAAGTAACGTATTTTAGAAACATTCTATATAATATATATATTTGAACAGATACTTGGATCCGAAAACTATTGTACAACATAAAAGTTGAACTGTAATACATTCATACATTGTACATTGTACACTGTACACATGTAAGTGCTTGTATACACTATGCGCCTACTTGCTAGATAGTTTACTTTCTTGTCTTCCAACTTATCCATCCATTTTTCTTGTCCTCTTCCCTTTCCTCGCACGTCATCTTCTCATCCTCCTTGCTTAACACTTATTCTCTGGTGAGAAAGGAGAGAAAGGAAAAACTCAAAATTCAATTTTTATAATTCAATTTTGTTTTCAATTCCGGCTGCCTTCCGTACATAAATGCATGCAGTACATTTCGCCTTCATACTACATACATTTATAATACCTGCACATTACACATATATACGTAGATAGTATAGCAAATAATACACATACACAGTTAGGTTATACTTTTACCCCTATTGTATTTGATGGACAACTGCTAGAGCCTTTCCAAGTCGATTACGCAGTGAACACTGGGAATAATATATTATAGGTTTCTTCAACTTGATAAGAGTGTGAATGAACACTGAACACACATGAACATGGTATAAATGTAAAGTATGTATAAAAATATAAAAACCTTTTTTTCTTCTTCTTCCCCTGCTCATGATTTATTACTTGTTCATTTTTCTTGCAATACTTTCACCACAAATCAACACAATGGAAAATAAATACGAACAGCCCTCCTGGTCTTCTTCGTTCCGTCGGACTCTGGGGAGAAGGTCACCCTCGGTATTTCTGCACTCCTTAGCATGACAGTATGTTCATTTAATACTCTATTTTTGTCTGAAATTAAAACGCTTACTCAAGCATATTATTCAAAAAGTTTAATATATTATAATGTAATAATATTGGAATTGAGTTCAAGCTACACTGTTTGTCCTTGTTACAGGTCTTTCTAATGACTATTCGTGAGTCCCTTCCCCCGACGGAGAAAACCCCATTAATTGGTATGGTTTGGCAGTAATTACAGTAGACGTGATTTTGTTATTTTTCAAGCCTGATTTTGGAAATTGCTTTCTTCAATTAATTACTCAAATCAAGTTACAAACTTTTAGTTTTTGCTTTTCCAATTTCATTTTTGAATGCACCAGAGAAGGAGGTTAACAACTTAATTGTTGAAAAAGACGTGGATTTTTCATCACATGCTTTCTTTATTCTTTGATACTTAAAATTTGTGTGTATCCCTTTGACGATTAGAGTCTTCCAACTAATACTTTTGTTTTTGTTGATCTGCTAAACTTGTAATTCCAATTAGGTGTCTACTACGGCGTGTCGATTTGTATCGTAACCTTTGCATCCGCCATGGCTGTTGTGACTCTAAACATCCATCATCGAGGCTTCCGAGGTGTTCAAGTTCCTAGAATTCTACGTTTCCTCATACTAAGATGTTGTGCAAAACTTCTTCTTGTTCAGAATAGCACCGAGCCTCCCGACGAACCCAAGGACCAGCTAGAGTCCTTCCGAGAAATCCGTTTACAACTTAACGTACGTAATACGCTTTATGTATATGCATCCACTTTCTCTTAATTATGATATTATGACTTTCTCTTTTACTTTTCATGTGACCAAACAAACGTCACTTCACTTTTGTATCTATATCTATGGATATTATATACATAGATTTCAGAAATATCAAACTGATCGAATTAGTTTCATTGTACAGGTAATACATACTACATGCTCTCAGGAGTATAGTAAAGAAATCAGATATGAAACTTTTCTCTGCTTTGTTTCATCTTCTACTTGTACGTATACTTAAAACTAAAAATAGTGTTGGTTCAACTTTGCTTCATTAGAACTGCCAGCTGCCATCTTCACATTGTTGGGAACGAACTCAGTTTGTCTCAAGTTTCGATTTATTATTTTTACATTCTCGCTTATACATATGGATACACATTGGTATTTTATTTTTTCGCCTTTCTTTGCCCCTCCTTTCGATTTCCGATATGTTATGGGCCTGATGTGTCGCAGAGTCATTCAGAGAGAGGGGATAAAATTTTGTAATGGTACAAATTACGAACAATTCTTATTTCTTTCTCCATGCTGCCATTTTACTTTGATGAAACTTTTTTTACTTTCCTCATTCCTCATCGGGCTTTCTCCATGTGTCCATGCATGTATGTATATGTATGTACGGTATCTGTCTTCTTCTCTCCCCCGCCTCTTTGCTTACTAATTAAATGAGCAAGCAGCAGGAGTCGCTTCTCATTCCATAACCGTCGCAGAGTACATACATACGTGCATACATATGTACACAGAAAAAGAACATAAACATTTGTGCGTCATGGGAAATAGACGATGAGTAACTTTCCCATGTTCCTGATGCATACATGTATGTACACTATCTGTATCTTGGATACGAGCAGTGATATATTTTATTTCAACGGCCTAAAAAGTTTTTTTTTACAAAAGTTGTTATTTTAATATGCTAAATATAAAGTGTCAGCACAACGGCTAGATACATAATTGAAGTATGCTTGCAGTTGCCCCTTCCCATAAAAGTGCAACAAAACGTTGAAACTACCCATACCCAACTCTCAAATTCCGTGCGCAAACTTCATCTCGTTCATTTACAGTTGGCGGTCGGATATCCCTCGCATCCATTCATTAAATCCGAACAGAGCCCTTGCGACTTTTGATACAGTTCATCTGTTCATTTTGGCCATTTATTCTACATAGATTTACTTTTGCGAAGGTCAGTCCTAAGGAAAAGTGTAGAAAAGAAATGTAATGTCATACAGTAGATTAGTTCTTTTCCCTCGTAAAAGCTATGCTGAATTTACACTGCCGTGCGTTTGTATCAGTATATCTTACCTATATTAATATATGGAGGAAAAGGAACCAGCTGAGACAATGAATTGAGGGAAAATCTCAAAAAAGATAAAAGCGGATTTGGATGCACAATTTCCCAAGAAAATCTCATTGCATGAGACCACCCTGCTTCTTTTCTTATGAGTTTACTAGTGTGTGATACCAATGCTCTAAGGACAAAATGATGCGGCTTCTGTTCCCACATAGCTTGTGAATATTTGTACAACTATGGTCTACTCTGCATTCATATCCATGCAGATAAAAGCAAAAATCACCAACTTTTACCGGAAAAAAGTATAAAAAAACAATGAAAATGTGCCCTCAACTTTCCTGATTGATATAAAGTATACTTTATGCCTATACCTAGATTGCGGTACATAGATGTTGAATTCATGACTCGTTCCCATTTAAAAAACGATTTACACATAAAATCTGTAGAACGATTGTCGATTGCGACTGGCTGTCTATAAAGTCAACAACGCTGAATCACGAGTTTATGGAAGAAAGTTTAACGTTTCGTGTTTTCTGAAAATTTCCCAGAAGAGCAAACAAAATTGTGACTGTTACACAGCTTCCTAATTTTGACAGCATTAACTTCATGTTCTCATCTGAATGCATAATACACGATGGAAGAAAAGAAAAATGACACAAACGGTGAGGAACATTTGACGTTTGAGTAACTGTATGTGTGTGGAGAGAGAAATTTTTGGCCTTTTCCAGAACTTTTTCAAAGTAAACAAATACGGGATAAAACCATTCAAAAGTATTGACTTGGGCCTCATCGATTCTTCAGTATTCAAGTTTTTTATTGAACAAGTTTGTAAAAAATCAGAAACAATGGTTACAGTCTAAGAAATAAAACGACAGATGATATATTATTTCTGCCATAAATAGCTAGATTGGTTAGCAGTTATGAATAAACTGAAGCTGAGAATGCGAGCAACCTTTTGGACGGTAGGTCACAGCGGCTGGCGTAGAAAATCGTTCATTTTCACTCTATGCATCTCTTCCCTCAAAGAATTGCAAAATAATAATATTGAATATGGACGGAATAGGGACGTTTAACATTAAACATTTTGTGTGTAGAATATAAATTTTCCCTGTACATAGGATTTATTTCCTTGCTCATTACGTCGGTTGAAGAAGTTTTTTCAAGTGAGAAGAACTATCGCTAAAAATTTTCATCAATCTCAAAAGATGCAGATAATTAAGAAAAAAAGAACAAAATCCACATCTTTTACTCGCTATCATTGCAAAGCCCCCCAGATTTATTTCCTTCATTATGACATAACATTTCACCCCCGTTTGTATGTATGTATGTATGTATCCATCCCGATTTCGAGATATACGGGATTCTTGCAAAAGCCGAACTTATTACGTCAGATATGGGCTGTCTATGGTACATATACGATCGACGTATTTCTCTCTCGCTCAGCACCAAATTTCTCATCTGTCTTCCGCTTTCATCGGCGCTCGCTTTCTATTTGTCAGCTTTGTCTTCACACGGCCAATATTCTAATTCTTGAATTGAATGGAGATTCCAAGAACTCAAGGGCTTATCAAGTAGGAATCAAAACCCAAGCGGCAGTCGAATGAAAGATGGATGAATTTTAAAACGTTTTTCCAAGTATAGATACGCACGTACATATATAAAGCATCTATCTTTCGATGGATATAGAATCATGTATGATAATATAAGCATTCATTCTCTGCAGCAGCAGCTATTATTAGGCATAATAGCTGATCTAAACTTTTTCTCACATTTTATTTTACGCATATAATCAATAATTTATAGATAGAGGTACATACAAGGAACAAAGTTGTAAGAAAATGAGGCCCTGAGCTGAAACAATATTATGGCAATATGAACTATGGAGAAATATGGTGCATATGGTGGAAGATAGATACATAATTTACATCATAGATGTATATGTATACTCCGGCTTCTCAGAAATTGTATTATTTATGTGTATGTGCGGAGCGGAGCCGCCACCAAAACTAAAACTAAAAACTTTTGACAACTTTATAAGAATGTGAAATGAAGTAAAAAGAAATTTTTTCCTCATGAATGCATGCCTCCTCGTAAACGGAATACGAAATGCCGAAATTTCTAGTTCTTTTATGCTCATTGTTGTGTAGAAGCAAGTCAAGTCCCACGCATAAACAAGGCAAAATAATAACAATAATAAGTTAGGGAATTCATCAACAACAGAGTGCAGAAAAGTAATTACAATACGCCGTACGCAGTCCACCAGGTTCAAGAGACACAAGACATAAGACAACAACACAACTCATTTTGTCCTCCTTTTGTTTTTATCTCTTTGGCTCTATTCCTCCCCTTATTCTTTGCCGTGTTTACATAGTTTTAAGGAGTTTTTTCATTTCATTTTCAAGTTTTTTGCCCCCTCTCCCTCTCCACCGTCTTTGGATGTCTGATTGTATTGTATTTTTACACGAACCACCAAGTATTTTATTATGTATTTGTGTTTCTTTTTCTGTCTCTGTCCTTCTTTCCCTCTTTACTCTTCCAATAGCGCGTGCCTTTTGCTTTTTTTCCTATCCGGAACAAGAGTCGCCGCTTCTGGAAAATGTACTTTTTTTATTCCATGCGCGTCCCTGCGTATGGTTACGGCCGACGAGCAAAAGTGAAAGTTAAAGGAAAGAAAAGGACTTCCACTTTGTTTCATCAGTCTATGTATAATGTATAGTGAGTAGATAGTTTGTACTCTTGGGCTAGTAATAAAGTTGTAATTTTCTCCCGGCTCTCCCCATTTATTTGCATGGAGAAAGTCTGAAGATTATTCCTGCCCCAAGAGTATACTCGTATATACATATGTAGTAGTTCTGTGGCTGATTTCATATTTGGGACGTTTCGATATTCAATTGCTGTTGCAACTTTTTATGAAAAGACCACTTTTCCCTTGCTCTCATGCAACTTTTGATGCCAAGTAGATCAGATGGAGGAATTACGAGTGTGGAAATTGGAAAAATTCAAAACTCTATAGAAAAAATTGAAAAGCACATGTTAAGAGATTGTTTTAATGAAAAAAACCATGGTGCTCTGTATTATAAGTATGCATCTACAATCTACAAGATGTAACAATGTTACATTGTAACATCCACATGTTCAGTCACGTTAGAGTTTGGAAGGATGGTGCCATTTTGTCAGGATTTCAGTGTATGAGACGAATGAATATGGGATGGAAGCTTGGCAATAATATCTACATAATAATAATATGCATGTATTTGGGCTTTGTTTTGCGTTGGTGGTTGGTGGTTGAAGTTGTGCCGCAGTTGGAAATTTGGGACAGCTTCACTCCAAGATGACAGTTGACAGCAATATCAATATCGAAACTTAAATTGTCAGTTCAAAACTCGTCTTGCTCGTAAACTTGGGCGTCCAACTTGAAACAAATAAGGAGAAACAAAATTGACCTGCATCCTATACACTACACAGTGCACAGTGTGCATACGAATACTTTTTCTGTATCGTATCGTCATCATATTTTTGGCTGGAATTTGGAATTCGTAAACAGAAATAACTGTAAGTACACAAACCAAAGTCCAGGCCACGTGGGAGTTTTGTAGCTGATGGTCGTCGTGTTTCTTCCCCATCGTCCGACATTACGGTTATGGACAGCTAGTAGTAAACATGACATTCTCATATGTTACCGATGTACTGTGTACAATACACAGTTATATGGAATAAAATGATACTGCACAAACAGATATGAGTTGAGGCAAGTATCAAGGGAATGCACAATATAAATTCGGTTCCTTTTTTGTAAGAATAACCCTTTTTTGAAGGACCTCTTGCAATACTTGCAACTATACTATGTACATATGTAGTTGAGATATGATACGCATGATATACAGCATACAGTTAAATAAAATAAGTAAAATGCCCTCGAAAAACTGAGAGTTGGAAAACTGCAAGGATTTGCATAATGCACCGATAATCTAGAATATGTAGGAGAAAGATTCACTCTAACTCAGCAAATCCAGTTTATAAATTCGGCGTAAAGTCAGAAAAGTTGTGATTCGAGAGAATTCATTCATACCGTATCATATTCATAATGCCTATAAATTATAAATCATGTGGGTATGTACAGTACATAAGCATATGGTACACTTTACCCTATGTATAAATTATACATGTGTGTAAAATAAAAGGGAAGCGAGATTATTAAAAGTTCCTTAGAACTTTCTCCCTTCATCTTCTTCTGTTTTGAAAGGATTTTTGTAGGGATGTAAGTATTTGTATGTATGTTCTATATGGAAAGCATTCTATGCATAGATATACTATGAGAGCAGTATAATTTAAGCAATGATGAATATTCCTCAAGTATTTCAAATCTTACCAGAGGGTGAAAACGGGACGGAGAATAAATCTAGAATTTCTTAACAACGCTGAGGATATTTCTCTCTCTATCTCTTCAAAAGTGATACTCCCCGGGGCTCATGTGTGTTGTATAAAGACTAAGAACATTCCTTTGAGCCTACCTTATTTTTTAGTACAAAGTTAATAAAAAGATGAATCAAGGCTGGCGGGAACAAAAGGAAAGCACAATACTAGGGAAACGGTGCAAGATTTTTATTGCTTTTAAATTGTCCTCCAGGCACTAAATTATAGGTCGAATTATGTTCTTTGAAAATCAACTAGATCGACAATTCCACAATTTTATTGAGGAGGAAAAACGTATCAAATGAACTACGTACCATTATTTACTCCTGAATGATACAGACTTTTAGGAAAATGTTATGCTTGTGCGTGTAAAAAAATATTTATCTACATGGAATAATAAAAATGACTGACGCAATACATACATACAATAAATTCTAAGTTTCTTACAATATTTTTATGAAACGGTGACGATTCGGATATTTTGTGTATGCAGCCAATTGTCAATTGTATGATACGATGGGAGGACATTTTGAGCTTCCATTTGTTTGCATAGGTTCATATTTCATGGACACAGTATAAATATGTACGTTGTACGTTGTATTACGCAGCTAGAAAAATGTACATATTTATGGAACTTGACTCTATCTTTCTTAGACCTTTTCAAATTAGTCGGCGTTTTAGAGGTGCTGATACTTCTTTTTGTATATTTCTTTCTATCTATCTATCCTGCGTGTGCTCTTTCTATGAATATTGATATGTATATAGTTTACCAGTAGTCAGAAGAGGATTTAGTTACACTTATCCAAAAGCTGTCGACATCCTTTTAATGTACAGTATAAAGTCTCACACATTATGGCACATCTGCGGTGATAAAAATGAGAATATTTTTCCACGTCTTGGGTCTTGGGCAAACATCAAACATCATATTCCTATTTATATAATATTTGTAAAAGGAAAAGGAACCGAGATTGAAAATGAATAAAAACATTGTACAAATATTTATCTATATTATATATATACGGAAACATTCGTTTCACATCCTTGTCATACCGTGCCCCCTGATTTGACATGGCTTCACACTGAATAAATATTTACCGACTATCAGAGAAGGAAAACTCTGTTTTTTTTTATTGGAAATATAAAAACTACCACAAATATTTGGAATTTATTATTCTTTTGCTTGCTTTTATTTGGAAGACCTCATGATTTTTTATGCTAAGTATTTGTCTTTACTCCTCTATTTATATAAAATATTGTGTTTTGTTAGGAAGTTGCGACAACATGGTACATTGTACACTGTACAGTGTACTTATTATTATCTGTTGTTACAGTTGGAGGTTTCACATATATTTCCAAACTTTTTTCCAGATTTCTATAGTTTATTTTCACATGGATTTTGAATCGATAGGAAATGGGTAGTATTTTATGAATGATGTGATACGTTGAAAAGCAAAAAACTAAAAATAGTTGAATTACAAAAATGCACAATTTTACAGACACGTGTGAAATTTTTAGTACATTCATGCTTTTACGCTTGGAAAAAAATGTTGACTAACTGGCAAATTTTTTATTTCATTCATCCAGGGATTACATCCTACAATCCTGGGTCATCGTCTTGATCCGAGGTAATTATTTATTTTTTGGAGAATACCATCCCAAAATCGCTATAAGTATTTCATAATGCATAATACAAATCATGTTTCTTGCTTTGTTTAATTTGCTTGTCATTTTACTTACTGTAGGAGCGCCAGTCGAAAATTTGACTATGATGTGATTCAACGTTCGCCCAGATTCGATCCCAAAGCAGATGAGCTCGAAATGAAAATCATTAGAATTGCAACGAGGATTTGCGAAACAATTGAAAAGTGTGAGCTTCGAACCGCAAATCAAATTCGCCTGGACGCCAACCAATTAGAATGGAAAAAACTGTCTCTCGTTCTGGACCGATTTTTATTCTGGGCTTTCCTCATCTGTACTGTCGTTTCCTCAACCGTTATTCTTTTTTCGTCACCGTACGGACCAACATTATCATAATTGCTTACATTTACATTTTTCAAAAGATAATGTGCTTATTATGATTATTGTTCATAATTTACAACTAATTTTTACGCTTTCAATGTTTCATGTGACGTGTCATTTAGTTATTAACTTTAAAAGTACGATAATTATAGGTTGATGCAAACTGCAAAGTCTGAGATTTATTTTAAAATTTGGAGGATACAGAAAAATGATCTAGCTACTCCATAACATAAATAAAACGCCCGTTGTTTCTTCATTACATGTATTGTTAAATGGAGAAAATGCAATAAATGTCCGTGGCCCAAGCATTATACCAAATGTCGATAGAGTTACGGGCGCTTAATTGAGTCGTAGGGATATTTATGGTAGCTCTACAACTTTCATAAAATTCGAGTTTGCAGAACTAATAATTATTGTATAAAATAATACATATTTCATCTTTTATAAGCTTGTTCAAATTCTTTCATTGCTTATCGTGCCATTTTTCCTTTTTACTATTTTGTTTAGATACATGGACCCAATCAACAGCTCATAAACAACACGTCGAGATCTAACCTTAAGACGAGTTTCAATTTTCGTTTTCACTAGTAAAAATACCACCGCATTTTCTCTTGTATTCACATAAGCAACCAGATAAAAAACAGCAGCTCTAATATACTATAATATACCCACTGCTTACTACAACAAAACAACTGCTTGACATCGACCAAGACAAGAGAACAAAAGAAAGCGAACACTCATTGACAACTTTAATAATTAACCTTTATAAGATATGTTTATAGAAAATTATATTGTTATCAAAGTTGGCTTTTATTACGACAAAACATCACAATCTTTGACATTCAACAAAACCTAATGCCCTTATTTTATGGCTTAATGATTTTAAACACTATACTAATCTTTGCATATTTTTAATAGAAAATAAGCTATCTACTTTTATATATTATACAACATTGTATTTATTTATTGTATTTCACTTCATATTATCGACATGGTTTTAAGTTTTGATTGCATAAATTATTTGCATGCATATGAATTTGTACTTTGTTTAAAAATTAACTTTTAATTCGCCTCTGTATGCATATTGATCTTCAATAATATTGTAAATACTGATAGCCAAGTGTTACTGAAAAAGGGAAAAAGCTTACTGCTTACTTTTATCTTTCTCATATTCATATCTTTAGCTCCCTTTTTAAAATTTTTAATCTTTGAGCTTTTTTACCTATGCAACATGTCAGAATGAGTCAAGCAATGAAGTGTGTAAAGTTATACCGGGTGTCTGAGAAGTGTTTGACGTAAATTATGATGTTAAGAAAAAGTAGTTGAATCGCTGATGATTTCAAGTACCACGCAGAAATCTTTTATGTTATATACCCAGAATAGCAGCTACACGAGCAACTCTGTTCTAGAATTTAACCGACACGATCGTAAAGTGCTTTGTTACAATGTACTTTGCATAAAGAATAGCAAATTATTACTTGGAGACGCGTGTACGACCTCGGCCCCGAAAACTTTCGTTTTCGAACCAAAATCAATTAGCGTTTGAGATCTTCACAATGAGATTTTTAGGATAGGGCCTTGGTCAAAAAGGGAAGAATCAACTCTCCCATAGGTATTAGAATATAACTATAAATTTACTAGGATATGTGTCATGTTCAGCGTTTGAACAGTTCAAATTTTACACAGAACAATAATAATACGAGTAATATAATAATTAAAACGTAAAAATTAAATGTCCCTAACTTCAGCCTGGATGTAAATATCCACATTCATTCAGCATAAAAAAGTTAACTCCAGTGTAGCAAAACAGTAATTTTTTAAGATTTTACTACTAGGTAAAGGAGAGGGCTAGGATTCGGGGGAATGGACACACGCTCAGAACTTAGAGTACTTATTCTCGAAGAACATTAACGGTTAAACGCCTACATTCAAATAAGCCCCCATGTTTTCTCTGCTACAGTTACTTTGAACATGGAGAAAGTACCCTCTGCTTTTAATCAACTGTTGATTCAAATTTTACTTTCGCCATTTATTAGCATGGAGAAAGTAAAACTTTTGATTTACCGCTGCAATAAAGACAGATAATACAATAAACGCCTACCTACTTCTTTAGGAATTAGGAACATAAAATTTCAAAACAAAAATTTGGGTATAAAAAATAAAGTACATACATTTACAGGTAACAGGCTTTTACTACAAGCAAAAGTAAACACGAATTACAACTTTACAACTCTAAATACACGACTTAAAATATAGTTTGGAGCAGTGTGGCTTTACTTTTCAAACACCAGGTGTGTGATGATAATTTGTTTTACATACTTTTAATGTAAATACAAAATATTAAGGTCTTAGAACTATCTATTTACAAGGGTACGTTTGTTTATTTTTCACCCCTTTTCGAACTAAATACGTACATTAAAATATACTTATTTACATTGTAAAAAAACAAATAGAGGTAGATTTCCAGGAAATCACGTTCCAAAACACACTATTCTTACTTCTTTAGCAGTACATGCAACACACGGTATAAATATATTATAGTCTCTCTCTACTATGGATGCAAAGAAAGAATTAACATTCTAAAACAACTACATAGGACTATCAACAACTAAAATGAGTTGAGTCTTCTGCGAGTAAATATACATAGTAATATATTACCTATTACCTATAAGCATTGTACATTGAACCAAATACGGATATCTTATACTTGATGATACGCATATCACTTGTTAGTTTATTTTACTATATTTACCAGCAGTTCTTTACATACTGGAATATGTAATATGTTTATTTACAATCCCAATGCATGATTACAATTAGTATTTACACACAGTCGTCAAAAATAAAAACAGCTGAACAAAATAATACCATTAATATTTATGTATTTGTTATGTATTCAGGCCGGCACGCAGTTGGCAGTTGGTAAATTACTGATAGACCGTCTAATCGTTTGTTATGAGGAAATATGAAAAAATATTATGCCAGGTTATACAACAATAATATTATGATGATATTAATGAGGTTTGAGCATTACAGCTTTGTACATTCAATACTGTACTGCGTACTATAATATACGCGCCACTAATTTAGTTAATTGGCTACCAAGCAGAAAAGTCAACTTCATTTGTCTTTTCTATTGTTTAAAATTCTATTTGTCGATGTATGTATGTACTTAGTACTTAAGTATACACATGCATATAATACCTAGTATAGTTTACGATATACCATACATACAATATGTACATTGTACATACATAATACATAATGACAATGATACCATGAGGTCAGAGATGAAAATTAATCTGCAGCTTAAATATTAAAGGTGTTGAAACTTTCATTTCAAAAATGGTATAAAAAATCTTCGGTGACTTGATGATAACTTTAATAGGTACTATACCGTATTACCTGCATGACAAAAAAATAATAATGTAAACACATATTATATTAGTAGGGAACCCATGGTGATTTTAGATCTACATTTAGTAGTTTTACTTTTAGTTGTGAGCAAAATTTTA